>PYAF01003877.1:3469599-3492921 GCA_007407185.1 Glycine tomentella
TATTAAAATCTTTTAATAATATTTTATTAAGTGTTAAGACAAAAAAAAAAATATTACTAAATGTCACAGATATATAGTAACGAATGTTTAACCATGGAAAATAGCTTTTGGATAAAAATGAAACCTAAAGATATTTTATTCTTAAAAAAGGTAATGTAGTCTTGTCATATAAATAAAAAAAAATTCCTAATCAGGAAAATTAGATTCCGAACTCTCCTATAGATTTTTTTTTTAAAAAAAAACTAACTAAAAGCATTTCCAAAATAATATTTTCCAAAATTTTAAATTTTTTAAAATTAATATAAACATGAGAAACTAAATTAAATTTCTCAAAAAATGAAAAACTTTTAGCTTATTAAACGCCGCCTCGTAATAACCTAATATCTCTGAAGTCTGAACAACTACAACATGCCTTGATAGGAGACTACTCTATCATCAACAAATTTTTGTGCCATGTTTCCTACTTACTGTAATAATATTATTATCAAATATACTAAAATATAAATTATTTGATTAATTTTTACATTGTTGTTCATTTTTTTACACAAACAATCAAATTAATATAAAGTTATAATTTAATAATTGGATGATGGATAAAAAAACACTTTATATATAAAGTTATTGACATGTGTTAGTGAGACCTTTTCAATATGATCTGATCTTGTTGCTGAGATATGAAAGTTTTGATTAAGACAAAGTCATTGATATAAAAGTTTTGATAAAGACAAAGTTAAGTGGAATGAAAGGAAAGAAGATATACAAAAAAATAAAGGAAGAGAATGAAAAAAGAAATAGAAAAAAAGATAAAAATTGTAAAATAATAATAATATTTTTATCCAGAGTATTTTTTTATTCAGAATAATAAATAATAATTCATTTATATATTGGGCATCCATTTTTTTGGTTATTGTAAAAAAAAAAAAATTGTATGTCTTGAAGAACACGATACTTTCTTTAGAAAACAAAAAAAGAAAAGTATACTATGCGAAATTACGAATATGATACCTTCATTTCCACCTCTCACGACCATCACCTCTTTCGTCAGCACAAAACCCTAAACCCTAATTTAAAGCCAAACCCTCCCATTCAGGCATTTCTCCAACACCCAATTCCAAAGCCCTCGTTTCACTTTTTCTAATCCATATGGCCGCCGCGACCGCCTTGCTCCGCTCTCTCCGCCGCCGCGACCTTCCCTCATCTTCTCTCTCCGCCTTTCGTTCGGTACCGTCACTGCCCTCTCTTTCGCATCTCCATTTTCACTCGATTAACCTCACTTCTTATTTTCTGAGATGTTTGCTGAGTTATGTGACGAATATAGCGAATCACTTTGTGTCTTGTGTTTAGAAACTGTAACCTTTTATTTAAATGATTGATTTTTAAGATCTGAGACGAGGCTCTATGTCCCGTGATTGTGCAACTTTGCTGCGAAGGTGAAATCTTCTTATGTGAAATAAGAAATAAAATTAACTCGTCAATAATATTACTAGATCTTAGAATTTAACAGTTTTAGAAAGGTTCTGAGAACCGCACTTTTATAAGATAGAGAGATACTTGTTAATTTTGAATGTTGCTGATTATTGGGTCATGTATTGGCTTGAAGTTTTGCTAGATTATCTGCGTTTTCTGTGCAACTGACTTCATTGTAACTTGTATACAAGTACGAATGCTGTTCTTGATGTACGTAATCTATTTTTTTTAGAACTGCTAATCTATTCGGGACCTAGTAAGTATATGAACAATTGTTGATATCATGGCATCATTTGTGGAATAATGATTGTTGAACTTGTGTTGATCATGTTAACATTGTTCTGAAGGTAATCTTAATTTTCTTTCACATGGTTGTGCAGTTGACGAGTGGCACAAAGACATCATATGTAGGTAACAAGTGGGCAAGTTTGTCTCGGCCATTCAGGTGCCATTTGTTGTTCTGTTTTCATAATTGTTACACTTTATGGGTAGTGGGTACTTCCAATCTCAGATTTATTCATTGTGAAATTCCATCCTCACTGCAGTTCAAAGCCCGCTGGTAATGATGTCATTGGAATTGATCTGGGTACTACCAATTCATGTGTTTCTGTTATGGAGGGAAAGGTAAGATTTCCTCTCTTAATTTGTTACAAATTTTTCAGTGATGGTGTCTGTGCTGACTAATATTTATTACGTTTTCAGAATCCCAAAGTTATTGAGAATTCTGAAGGAGCTCGAACAACACCATCAGTGGTTGCCTTCAACCAGAAAGCGGAGCTTCTTGTTGGTACACCAGCCAAGCGTCAGGCTGTGACTAACCCAACCAACACTCTTTTTGGAACCAAGCGTTTGATCGGTAGGCGTTTTGATGATTCTCAAACTCAGAAGGAGATGAAAATGGTTCCATACAAGATTGTTAAGGCTCCCAATGGAGATGCTTGGGTTGAAGCCAATGGGCAGCAGTATTCTCCCAGCCAAGTTGGTGCTTTTGTTCTCACCAAGATGAAGGAAACTGCTGAGTCATATCTTGGAAAGTCAGTTTCGAAAGCTGTAATTACTGTACCAGCCTACTTCAATGATGCTCAGAGGCAGGCAACAAAAGATGCCGGTAGAATTGCTGGTCTTGATGTTCAAAGAATCATCAATGAGCCCACTGCTGCTGCACTTTCATATGGGATGAACAGCAAGGAGGGTCTGATTGCAGTTTTTGATCTTGGAGGTGGAACATTTGATGTGTCCATCTTAGAGATTTCTAATGGTGTTTTTGAGGTATTAACACTTGGTTATTCTATGCCTATATTTCATAACTTGTCATTAGAGATAATGTTGGAAATTGTTACTGATAACTATTTTGTGTCCAGGTGAAAGCCACAAATGGTGACACTTTCTTGGGAGGAGAGGATTTTGATAATGCTTTATTGGACTTTCTAGTGAATGAATTCAAAAGAACTGAGAATATTGATCTTTCAAAGGATAAACTTGCATTGCAGAGGCTTCGAGAAGCTGCTGAGAAAGCAAAAATAGAACTGTCTTCAACATCTCAAACAGAAATCAATCTTCCTTTCATCACTGCTGATGCATCTGGTGCAAAGCATCTGAATATCACATTGACTAGATCTAAGTTCGAGGCTTTGGTAAACCACTTGATTGAAAGGACAAAGGCACCGTGTAAGAGCTGTTTGAAGGATGCTAATGTATCTATCAAGGAAGTTGATGAGGTTCTTCTTGTTGGAGGGATGACCCGAGTGCCTAAAGTCCAGGAGGTGGTTTCAGCGATCTTTGGAAAGAGTCCTAGCAAAGGAGTAAATCCTGATGAGGCAGTTGCCATGGGAGCAGCTATTCAGGGTGGTATCCTACGTGGAGATGTGAAAGAGCTACTACTCCTAGATGTCACTCCACTTTCTCTGGGTATTGAGACTTTGGGTGGTATCTTTACCAGGTTGATTAACCGCAACACCACAATTCCTACAAAAAAGAGTCAGGTAATCTTTAAATATTGACTGATCATTGTTTTGTACTTTCCAGGTTATGGGGTCAGTCTTTCACAATGTAACATTCAAATTATAAAATTATATGCTTAAATCTTATTTGAAAATGTGTTCAAGGGGTAAAAAAAAATTGTGCATAAATCCCCCCTCCCCCCTAAGTAGATTAGTAATTTTAGATGTTTAATATATATAATTTTGACAAATATATTCTTCTCTATTTGGTAGAGTATAATGCTAACTTGTGCATATCATTCAGGTGTTTTCAACAGCAGCTGACAATCAGACTCAGGTTGGTATCAAGGTGCTACAAGGTGAGAGGGAAATGGCTGTAGACAACAAATCGCTTGGAGAATTTGAACTTGTTGGCATTCCTCCTGCCCCAAGAGGCATGCCTCAGATTGAAGTCACATTTGATATAGATGCCAATGGGATTGTTACTGTCTCTGCCAAAGACAAGTCCACTGGGAAAGAACAACAAATCACCATCCGTTCATCTGGAGGACTCTCAGAAGATGAGATTGATAAGATGGTCAAAGAAGCAGAGTTGCATGCTCAGAAAGACCAAGAAAGAAAGGCTCTCATTGACATCAGAAACAGTGCAGATACAACCATCTACAGCATTGAGAAGAGTTTAGGTGAGTACAGAGATAAGATCCCCAGTGAAGTGGCCAAAGAGATTGAAGATGCAGTATCAGATTTGAGAACAGCAATGGCAGGAGACAATGCTGATGAAATTAAGGCAAAGCTTGACGCCGCAAATAAAGCTGTCTCCAAGATTGGAGAGCACATGTCAGGTGGTTCTAGTGGCAGTTCCTCAGCTGGAGGTTCTCAGGGTGGGGAACAGGCTCCCGAGGCAGAGTATGAGGAAGTCAAGAAATGATATTTAGGTGTGGTTTTGCAGCATTTGTTTCTTATTAATCATCACATAATTGCAAGAATACAAGGTTACTTCTTTTGTATCTAATGTTGAAAGCCATTTTTTTCTGGAAGGCTCTTTTTGTAGCACTTTTGGAGTCCAAAGTTCTGAACACGGCTGTTTGAATAACGATTTTGAATTTTTAGCATAAATTTTGTTCACTACTTTTGTCTTTGACTAGTATTTTGCACTTTGATTGGAAACTCGCTTGCACATGTTCACACACACAAGTATATTCCGGTTTCAGTCACACTTTGCACGTCTTAGTCCTTGTTTTAGTGTAGTGACACCTAGAGCAGACTAGGGAGACTATTAGAAATCTTCTGTTTTAACAAAAATGGCAAAGGGATTGCCAGCACCAATGAGTCGAACTTTTGGTTGATTAGGAACCTAATCGAAATTATGTTCAATAATGGTAGCCAAAACATGTTCCCTTAATCCCAAGGAATAATACGTGTCCATTTTGGAATGAGACTAAAATGAATTTTTAAAATTTGAGGAATCAAAAATAGATTTACCTGAATTTTTAGGCACTTTAAACACAATTAAACCTTTAATATATATGCTCTGCCAAAATAAAATTTTCATGTTTAACTATGATAGAGTATGCCAAACATAATGTAGAGCATTATGAACAAAATTATCTTTGGACACTAAACCTTTTTGTTTTGGTCTAGTACAAATAGTGCACTTTTGTTTTTGTGCAAATATTAAAGTTGAATTAATAGGATAAGAACAAAAGTTTCACGGAACAAAGCACATATCATTGAGCCTGTTTCAAAAGTTACACTTCTTTCACAGCTTCGTATGGACCCAACAAAGGTTTAATATCCGTAAGCAATTGCTATTTGCCTTTCCCGTATTTCTAATAAACTCCCTTTCCTCATCTCCCCCAAATATCCCTAAAAATACACTCTCCTTCATCATTCTGCGTAAGTCTTTTTCACCCAAGGCTTCACCACCACTGCCCAACACATTGAGCAAGTAGAATTCCCCTGTCAAAATTAAATTGTAAAATTACAAGAAAATTGGTTAATTTGCAGTATGGTTAAACAGTGGCTAGTTTTTTCGTTTTTAATCTTTAAATGAGTTTTAATTTGTAATATGGTTAAAATTTATTTTGAAGTGAAATAATTTTTATTTAAATGTTTGTATTTTGAAAATAATTTTGATGTAAAATTTAGTATAAAATTTTCAACTTAATGCAAAAGTTACTTTTTAACACTTGTGGCTTGTGAGCTTTCTCGTTCGGGTTGCTCTAGCTTGCAAGAGCTTAAAGTTGATGATGGCAACGGATTTGGAAATTCCAACAGAGCGAATATGAAAGGTCCTTTTTTGAGATTACATTGGTTGTTAGGTATTTTGGTTTTCATGGCATTGACAATTTTCAACAAATCTGCAGAGAAAATTCACGCCATTCAAAACGGTATAAGCTTAATATATTAAAGTAATTTTGATGCTTCGTCAGTGCGTAGAAATTTTGGATGATATGGACCACCCTAGCATCAAATTATTGATTTACTGTTAACACATGTATTTGATTTGTTTCTTGCTTTTCATAGAAGGTACTTTTGTCTCATTTCATTTGTGTCAATATTTATCTATTAGGAAGCGTTAAAGGGTTTCAGTGTGATTAATTCGTTTTGACAAATTTCAACACTAGGGAAAGAAGATAATTAAGCACGCCTTTATGATCACTATAGGCTACACCCATTTTGGTTAATTAGTGGCACCCTATTTCTAACTTTGCAAATTTTAACATGTTCTGTGACTTTGTGTACGAGAAATATTTAGTTAGGCAGCTATCAGCTACGTTATGTGGCTTTCGTACCCTCAGAAATAGTACCTGCACTGAAAGCATTATGCTCCTATGCTATGCAACGCACCAAGGGGAACTGTTGAAAAATAAGTTTCATATTTTTGGATTTTTAGAAACAAGTTAAATGGTATATATATGAATAGGGCCATGATTCCAAATTCCCAAGCATTTGTAGACAAATAAATCACTCAAGCTAAAAGTTTATACTCTTGCGCACTCTTATAAATGGCTTCTTGTTGTTGGTAAGGAGAATTTTAACGTGTGTTGAAGAGATTTTGAGAAACTTTATTTTATTTTCAAAATTGAAAGAAATAATCATCAAACGTATTACATATTTATCAACTTACACGAAATTATTTATACTTAACTAATTGTCAAGTCCTACTTTCTTTTGTTTAAGTCTAAAGCAAAAATTGAAACAAGCATCTGAAAAATCTAAACTTAGATTTCCAAGTTCAGAATTATGAAAAGGTAATATGGGAGGTCAAGAAAAGTCATTGTAAGTTATGCAAATATGGGACATGTGTAATGGCATTATTCAAAGGATCGAAGTTGCAATTATGAGCATGATATGTGTCCAAATTTCAGAATTTTAACCATTAAGAGTAATAGTCTATAAATGGTTGTTCCTTGATTAAAAAAACATTTAATCAGAATTCTCTGGAAGACAAAGCACATTTTCAGAATAATTATTATGTGAGATTCGAATATATAATTCCACGATCAATTTAATTCAATTTCTTCTACTTTTTTTTCCTTTTAGTTATCTTTAACTTTATTTTACACTTTCTAATTTATTTCATTTCATTCATTATTTTTAATACTTAGTTTGATTTAGCATTTAAAGACTCTTATTTCTTTAATTTTGATTAAACTTATAAACTAGCCTCTGAAAAAAGCTTATTTAAAAGATCTGATTTTAAGTTATAGAAATTATTTTTTTGTGAATTTTATAAAATTTATTTAGAGTCAACAATATTTTTTTATTACTGTTGTAAAAAAACTATTCACCGTTGACTCCTGCATAGATTCTAATAAATGTCTTGCAGAATTCAGTAAGCTAGATTTGGTTAAACGCCACTCCTTTTTGATTCTTTGCTTTAATGCTCCAAAAACAACTGCTTTGTGTTTTCTACTTTTTATATTAGCCTTTTCCTATTACTCTGTTTACACTGGTGGTTTTTGTTTTTATAAAAATAAATAAATAAATCTGTTACGGGTGAAAATTGAGTGATGACACTCATGGGAGCTGGGACTTTAGAATAGCAGGGTTCAAATATTTGTTCTACAATGATCCTTAAAAAAATGAACTGTGTATTGGTGTGTAGATTTTCTTTTTTAATTGCTACCCATGTGAAAGGTAAAATAAATTTTATTTTAGAATTCTACACTCGTGACGGACAATATGTACAGTAAAAATTTATATTAAAATTAGCATACGTATTTAAGACAAAATTCTAGTTTTGATTAGAAAATAACAATAAAAATATGTAAAAATAATACATATAAGTTTTGCATCTGATAGAATACTCAACCCTCCCAATTAACCACCCACAAGGTTGTGCCACATCAACCTTGGATGCTAAAAATATGTTCTTTTTAATGATTATGGAAAATATTAATTATTTTATGAAATGTTCTTTTTACACTATATATTTTAATCTCTTTTTTTTTCAAAATAATTATTTTTACATTATTTACATCTCAAATATTATTATATATACAGCCTAGTATTTTCTTTTGAAATTTTATTTTATACTATTAATGTTTTAAATTTTCTGTTAATAATTATGTTTATCTTCCCTTTTCATAATAGTTATAGTTATATATTCACTTTCAGTTTTTTCTTCAATATTTTAAATTTATATTTTTAGAATTTATATATATACACACACAAAAATACTTATAATTTGTGATAACATGTAGGTTTATAAATGAAAAATCGCCACTGAGTCGCACCTTCGGACTCCGGTAGTATTACACAGTCGTAAAATTTGACTAAAATTTTGGTAGAAAATTCAACTAAATTCAAAGGTCATTGATTAAAAAAATAGAATAAAATCGTAGATGCTACTCCATTCATGAACAAAATAAGCAAGCCTACTCATTTGGTGAAGAATTCTAACTAACATTCATTTTTCCAACATCTCAATACATTAGGTTAATCCATAAACACCTTAGCTCTTGGACCGAAAGGGGTCTCAAATACACAAAACAAAGGTAACACATTGGGCTAATTCATTAGTATCTTGAACTAGTTCTATAAATAACTTCCTTACATACATGAAATCAAGGAGTAGATTTTGCGGTTCATAAATTAAACAAATTGGGGTGAGATTGCAATAATGAGTGTGTTTTTTTTTTGGTATAGAATAATGATTGCATTTTAAATTATTTTTTTTGAATAAATGATCTAATTCAAGTAATTGAGTAAGGTATATGAGTATTATAAATATTTTGGCATCATGTTTAATTCTTATGAATATATATATATATATATATATATATATATATATATAACAAAAGGCTATTGCAAAACTAGACAAGGTGAAGGTAGTTGTGGTTGCAACTTGTAATTGAAAAGTGCTTAATTAACTCAAACGTAGTTAAGCATAAGTTAGTGGTCCACTCGTATCTTGCTTTGATAAAAAGTCAAACAATATAGCAAAGACACTTTTCCAAAATAGATTGCGCCGCGCTAGAGTGATTCTTCCGTACATGAGGTGGCCATAAAACATTTAGTTTAATTGTTTTTTATTTGGTTAGTGTAAAATTTTGTACACTACTAATATATTATAGATATTTTTTTATGAATTGTAATAAAATCATTATAAAAATTAATAAATTTATCATCATGATTACTAAAGTAATTGTTTTTTTAGAAAATGTATTATAATTAAATTCATAAAATATTTTAGCACTTGTATTTATAATTAGAAAAGGCAGAGAGAAGAATTAAAGGTAAAACAGTCATATTTACTTGGGGAAGATGTCACTTGATAGGAAAACACATAATAAGAAATTTTCTACTTCCATCGGGTAAAAATATAAAATGTGAAATTTACAATTATATAAAATATAAACACGTCGGCATCCAACAACTTATTATTTATTAGTTTCATTATTTGGACATCAAATGATTTGATATTATATCTAATTATTTTATATTTACTTACTTTTTTAATTTTTCCATACATGTTTCAAAGATATTTGATCAAAGTAAAAGGGGAGGGATGTATCTCTCTTTAGAGATTTTTCTTAATTTTATAGTTCCATTGGGTATAAGAATTTTTTTGCCATAGCATGTCATCAAGTAGTTGCATGTATTAGGGTGAAGCTGCAATGAAACTTCGAGGAAATTCGGGGGGAGAGTGGAGACTGATCCTTCTTTAATTCAAAGGAAGTAACAATGGGAAGCGGAAACAATAGTGACATTTTTTATTATTATATTATGGATAAGAAATATTTATTAATATAATCTATTAATCTTTGTTAGGATACTTAATTGATCGGTCATGTGGAATTCTTTCATCTTTTCCGTTATAATAATTTATATATAAAAAATATTATTAAAAAAACTAATACAATTATTTTCAATTTATTTCATTTTCTTTAATATAATTAATATAATAAAAAATAAATAAATATATTATAAAATTATAAATTATCATATAACTATCAACTATTGAATTTTATAATAATTTAACTTTGAATAAATTAATACAGATATTTTATTCAAATTAAAGTCCATAAATAAATGAATGCACACCATAACATTATCCGATGGGTGCATCAAATTAAATTCTGCAAGCTCGTCAAAAGCTGGTATTACGGAACGGTGGGATCCAAAATTATCTTAATTGGCCATAATATCATGCATGCATTCAATATTTGATTGCTACATTTTTGTTCCCTTGCATGCCTTCTGCTGCACACACTCAAGTGTTGTTTTGAAGGATGGTTAAGTGAGAGGCCAAGACAAAGCTTTCAATTTCCAGATGTAGATGCCTTTGCACACTTTTTTCTCTAGTTTCTTTTATCTTATGTGAACAACTATTTAAATATATTTTTAATATCTAAAAGTATATCAATGCATGTTAAATTAGTGTTTTTATAAACTTAGTTGTTGTTAACTCCTATATTAATAAATTTTAATCAATCGTGAAGGACTAAAAAAATACATAACTTTTGTAATTTAAAAAAAAAAAAAAAAAGCATAGAAACTCTAACAAAACACACAACAGCACAATGAGGATCTCCAACAAACCCAGAACAGCATCATGAATTCATGATGATCTTACGGTCCCTCCACAAATTATTTTCTACATTTTATCATCTCAATAGAGAACTGAATAATAAACATTGGTAAATTCAGATTAAAGTATAACCATAAATTTAAACACAAGTTAGAAAATTAAAATCAGCAGATTGAAGGAAATATAAACAATAACCATAAATTATAAGCTAACAATATTGGTATTATATATAAACCATGAAAAAAAAAAAAAAAGCAAAACATATTTAGTGTATTATTTATTTCAAAATTAACATAATGACAATCTCAATCACAGCTATTATAATCACACAGAACCTTGGTTAACCTTGTTAATCACCTTACCATCCTGCCCCACCGAAACCCCACCCGGCCTCACATCCTGAGGCGGACCCCCCTGGTACTGCGACGGCGCGTGCACCACTCCTCCCTGCGCAGTATAGTAAACCTGTCTCCCACTCGCGCTATCATACGCCACCTGCGCATACGCCGCATTATCCGGCAACCCCGCCGGCCTCACCACGCCGCCACCATATCCCTCCGAATACGCCGGCCCCTTAACCATCCCAGCCGAACAAAACCCCGCTTTCGGCCCAGCCATGCCTCCGTACACCGCCTGCTGTTCACGGTAGCCATCAGAACCCATCCTCTGCACGGCGTAGTATCCCTGCGCCGCCGCCGGAGGCCGCATCACCGGCGAGTGGTGATAGAACGTCCCCGGCGCCGCCATAACATACATCGGCTGGTCACCTCCTCCCGGAGCCGCCGTCGTCTGATATCCCTCCCCGGAAAACTGCTTCTCCGACCAGTACGCCGCCGGAGGCGGCACCGCCGCATTCTGCGGCGGAACCTTCTCCTGCACCTTCTGCATGTAATAATCTCCTCCGGCAGCAGCAGCAGCAGCATAACCAGTTGCAAATCCATCCTCACTCCTTCTACGATATTCATTCTCTGCAATCTGCAATCGCTGCATCTCCTGCTGCATCTGTCTCTGAATTTCGATCGAATTCGCATTCGGATCCGATCCAGCAACCCGATCGGAAACTCTCGATTGATACTCTACCGGCGTCGGAGCGACAGGTTCCGGCACCGGATCGTGGAATTTAACCGCCGCGAAGTTAGGAGGAAGATTCGGAGGAGCAACGGCTTTATCGAGACCGAAGAGATAATCAACATTAGAAGGCGTAACGGGTGGGGTTTTGATCGGGTCAGGTTGAGAAGGAATCGAACCCGAATTAAGAGCCTCAACGAAACGATCGCGTTCGGAGGAGAAAGAGGAATTAGGGTTTGAATTAGAGAGTGTGAAAAGGAAGAGTCTCATTCTAACAGGTTTTAGGTTAGGGCGATAGAGTCTGTCGTATTCGTGCATCATGTGTTCGAGGTCGTCGTCGTTGGTGACGGAGATAAGGGCGTCGAGGTCTTCGCCGGGGAGCTGGTACTTGAAGGTGAGGTCCTGTGGCGGGGAGTCGCAGAGGGCTGAGAGCTTGGAGAGGAAGGCGGGGAACTTAACAGAGCGGTCGACGGCGAGGATCTTGGTGTCGCCGCCGACGTAGGAGAGCTGATTGTCGTGGTTGCGGGGCTGGATCTTGCCGCCGTAGCTGCACATGAACTTGGCCTTGTAATTTTGGTTCTGCTGCTCGTCCCACGGCGGCGGGTTCTCGAAGTCGATCTCGCGCGAGCGCGGGGAGGACTCGCCGGAGTCAGGGTACGACGCCGGGTACTGATAGTTCTCCATTTTTTTTCTCAGAGATGTTGAAATGAGAAAGAATGAGGACTAGGGAGGGAAGGTCCTTCACCTTTTGTGAGGGGGGGGGGGGGTTTCTTTTTTAGTTTATATTTTTGGGATTTATTACGTTTTTAATTTAATGCATATGTGTACAGCTAGTGACGTTGTGTTTAGTAATTTAACTATTTTAAAGTGTTCAATAAATCAATAAAGTTTTTAGATGCTTCGAAAGTGTGTATTAATTCCTCTAAACTTCTTTCAGTACTTGAGATTTCATTTGATTCTTAAGAATTTCAAAATAAAATATTTTTATTGAAATTCATATTAAGAATGAGTTGAAAATCACGAGATTCTGTTGATATAATTTTTAAGTTAATTATCATACATATTTTTTTCCATATATAATTATCATACATATTGATTTATGATTCATTGATATATAAAATTATGTGACCAAATTACAATTTTTTTCCTTTTAATTTCTAATTTACAATTTTGATTTTTTTATTATTTTTTCATAATTTTTGTTCCCTTATGTTAGAAAATATACATTTTTTTATCAAATCATAATTTTTACAAGTTTTATTTTTATTTTAATTAATTAAATTATTTTTATTAGTATCTTAAATAAATTTATTAGATTCAGAGTTTAATTAGACCTAAATAATATATATAAAAAATTGATAATTAAACTAAAATTTTAGATTTTTTTAATGTAAAATCTATAATGGTATAAAAAATAAAAAATAAAACTAAAATCATACATAAAAGGACTGAAATTATAATTTAATAAAATATTTTATATTATTATATGGGTAAATATTAATTTGGTTTCTCAAAGTGGAAAAGGTGACAAATTAATTTCTAAAAAATATAAAATTAAAGTTTAATTCTTGAATGTATAAAAAATAAGATAAATTAATTTTGTGGATAATTTAATAAAAAATTATTTCTTAAATTTTATAATTTAACATTCTAATAATGCTAAAAAATATAATTGATGATTAAATTACTCTGTAAGTATTATAATTTAATGATAAATTAATTTCATAATTTTAACGAGTATGACCAATTTGTGATTTATCATATTTGTTTGCAATTTAATAATTAAGTTTGAATTTTTTATTTTTTCGGATCAATTTTTTCTTCTTACACTTTGAGTATAAAAAGGATATTTTTCCTGATTATATAGTTTATTTTTTCCTTATTTATTTTCGGGTTTGAGGAGTTGGGGAAGAGGGTGTTGGAGTTTTGGATGCTACTGGTTGTTTTGTCGTGTCACGTGGCTAGACATAAGGTTGGGAGCGTGTTTATCGTGGTGACAATAACATTTGTCTTCTGGGTTGCGAATTGTGATAGCTGGACTTTTGGGCGATAGGGTGTTGGGAGGGACCCGCATCGTATTGATTGAAGGAGTGTGCGATAAGGGATAAGAGAGTGATAGCGTTGTTGTATTTTATACTAACTTTTTTCTTTTTTTTTTTTTTATTTGTTTGCCACACTACACTAGCATTTGATTTGATTTGATTTTTTATTTGTTTGTTGAAGAGCATTTGATTTTGATTGCACACTGCATTATCGACTAGAATTCTAAACTAGAGCTCCTTTTTTTTCTCTAGATTTCAGGTTTGGAAGCAAGAGGTTTTGCAACTTGCATGAGATGCATTGCGTGGATAGACATCACATGAAAATGTACGTTGCTATCAGAAAAATTTGAATAAGTTAATTTGAAAACTGTTTGAAAGTTGACAAGTCTAATTGTTCAATGTATTTCCCTTTTTTCCATGAACAGGAAATAATCTAAATATACGTTGCTGTCAGAGTTATTGACTGTGATATTGTGGAAACCCGTAAACAATGTCACATGATTTTTGTATTTAGTTATAAATTATGGAGGAAAGTGATTTTTGATTTTTTGATTTATCATAATATTAATATGAAATATTCATCGACCAAAGTGATAATTAACTTCATCGAAAATCATAAATATATCTAAAGTTAAGATTGAAACATTAGACCACTTAATTAAAAGATATAAATTATTATCACTTATACTAATTGGTGGTAGTTTTTAATAAAAATGGTTATTGCTTGTTAATAAACCCATTTGGAATAGCTTACCTTGCTTGATTCCTCATTATTGGAGATGTATGGCTTGCAAAGTTGTAAGCTGCATCAAATTACCAATAAGCCAATATGTATTATACTATTATGTTCTTGATTGGGTAGTTACTCTATTTTTTTCAAAGACACGTAAGAAAATGCAACATGTACATGGGTAATTAGTAAACATGCATGTAATTGATGGCATCAAAATTTCCTCTAATGCCAACTTATATTGAGCGATAAATCATTTAATTAATAATACAACTTTAATTTAAATTTTTAAGAAAAACTAATCAAATAAATTGTTTAATTAAAATGAATATTTTTGGACTTTAGTTATATAAACAAATATACGAACCAACAAACTAAACCAATAATCCATCAAGGTGATCCGCGAGAATTGACATCCTAGCATAACTATATCCACTGACCATGCATGTTCAACGGCTTGAATTGATCAAACATCTTGAATTGACAAATTATACCGCTATAGCTAGTGCAAATAAAAACAGAAAAACGTTGATTGCGATCTTTAGGTAGAAATTAAACACGGATACCAAATATTGTTATAACTTAAAAGCAAATTGTATGGTCAATATATGAAGAATAATACTCCACTTATCGTCGATGGCGCTTTTTGCATATATATATATATATGTGTGTGTGTGTGTCAATGTTATTTTGCTACTTTAGTTTTTAAGTTTTTAGATATGGAAGAAACAAAATTAAATATCTAGAGGTAAAACAATTAAGTAGATACACATAGAGCCAAAATCAAGGAAACACATGCAACAAGATGGAAACTCTGACTAGGAAATCCACTTTTCTTTTTCTCCTTCCTTTTACTTCTATGTGGTGGACACTGTGTGTATATATATATATATGGTCCTAGAAAAAGGAAGCATGGTATGGCTTTTTTTCATCATCAGGATCATTTTGTATTTGAAAGCTAAGTTACTAGATCCTTTCTAAGTTGTTCACGCACTTATATTGCTTTACACTCCCAGGTCTCCCACGGTGCTGATCTTGCACGGAAACCTCAGCTTTGATCTAGAATACATAATAAAAAAAGAAGTGAATGCATATTGTTAATATAATCTGTTAACATATAAGTAATTCCAATCTGATTAGGTTAGATTTGGAAATAATGAGTTTAATTAAAATTTTGAAAATATATGTTTGTCCAATAATTATGATAAACAACTCATATTTTGAAAAAGATTCACAAAATTAGTGGAATAGAATTTGAACGGATGAACTTTTTATCACTTCAATCCTTATGTCCAATACTTGAGCATGACTTTCGTCAATTAAGGAAATAGAGCGCCTTAACAAACTAGTCTTTGTTTGGATATATATGTAACATGGGTGGAGGATGCTCCCCCACCGTGAAACTATTTCCATGGCTGTCATATGTAGATGCTTGTAATTCCCTTGCTAAAACGTAATCTCCCACGTGAACAAAAATGTGCTCAATATCAATTGTGTACCACACAAAGTGATCCAATCCAATGAAAGAGAGACAAATTTAACTGTCTTTCACTTTTTTTAAATGTCCCTTCAGCAATTTATAGCTGCACTAGCATTGGACTCACGTATTCATCAGAAGAGTTATTCCCATTGGATCAACCGCAATAAGAATAAGGGGAGTGTTCTTAGCTGTGACAGGCACAAATTCCTTTTTCTTGCAACATGCTTATCTGATTTAACAGGTGTTTAGGTGACTGTTACTAAAAACAGATTATTTTTTTACTGTTACTAAAATCAGATTGTTATAGACCATTTAATTAAGTGAAAGGTAATTTTATTTTGATAAATTAGCACAGAAAGAGATTTGTTCCTTTGACTTTGAAGTGACTGAAGAAAGAGCAAGTGAACCTCTTTTTGGTCAAGATTCGTTTCCCTTGAAATTTGAACCAAGAGCAAGTGAACCTCTCTTTGACTACGTGGACATTACTATTGCCGATAGAATATTATACTGATCATACTATGACAAATTAATTAAAACAAAATAAGATAATAAATTAAAACAACAATCTCAGGCTTGAAGTTCTTACTATTGTAATATTACATAACTACATCACTAATGTTTTTTTAACTAGGTTATCAGTGTGAAATGACTATTTCTGCTGAAGAATCTTATTAATTATTTTTAATTAAATTTCTTCTTTTAATCACATTTATTTTATTTATAAAGCTCAAATTGATATCTTAATTATGAAAATCGAATTCAATTTTAGTTTGATCAATGACTTGTTAATAATATTTCATCGTATTTGAGTGCGAATTACTAAGCTTAATGCTTTTGATCATATAATCACTGTGTGAATGTTATGTTTGCTCGTGTCAGTACTAGCAATAGTGTGAAATAAGCATGTTATAGTTATTACCATGATTGAAGTCAATAAACAAATAATTAACTTAGTTGTATGGTCTTTAATTAAGTTCCTTAAAGTTTAATTTGACCTAAATATTGAGCTTACTAATATATTTAATAGGATTTTGGTAAAGTTGTTTTTACCAAAAGAATTTGGGTTATAATCAATTTAGGAAAGTGTTTTGTCTCTAGGAAATGAAATTAGGATAAGATAGTAAAAAATAGCTCAAAGTGTTTTGTCTATAGGTGTCCTAATTCATCTAATTCCTAGCAGTTCATCTCTGTATAGTTTCTGCCTTTTGTGTTAATATGAATTCCTAAGAAAATCCTTCCCAAAAAAATTGCTTGTTATATTTTAGAACCCTCTTCATACCAAAGATAAGTATATTGAACTTACGAAGTAGAGACAATACGATTCTCGCTGTTTTAGTATACGCAACATCTAATACACTTTCCAATTTTGTACCATTTGTTTACTAGTTTTGAATATTGTTCACTAACAATGATGATTCAATAACAAATTTAAACAACTAAACCAATCAAGTAATGATATGAATGCTGGGAGAAACGTCATTCTACTCCAACGAACAAGGAGTCACACCAAACTTAACCCTCAAATAGTCAAAAACAAAATAATACAAAAACGTGAACTATCATAAAACGCGAGAAAGAACATAAGAGAAAAAAACACAATAAAAAATAGTTTTACTTAGAAGAAAACCTTATTCAACACGAAGAGGAAAAACGCACGGAACTTAATCCAGAAACAATCTACTATTATCAATAATGGTTACAAACACTCTCAATAGCCTTTCACTGGAGACACTCTCCTCACCAACAATGGCGGCACACTCTCAACGAGGGTTGTTCACTCAACCTCTTCTCGGAGACACTCACAGAAGAAGCTTTGTCTTCTCTTTGCACTCAAACGAGAATTCTTTCCACCCTCTGATTTTTGAATTCTATCGCCTCCATCTATAAATGTTATATTTATAGAGAGGAATTAGGTTTAAGGATTTCAGCACCCCAAACTAGAATGGGTCGGGATCAGCCTTCGGAAATTGGACTCAAATCAACAAATTCCTTTTCAATATATTGAGATTTGGACCAAATATTAAAACGAAAATATCCAACAATGAAGAGTGTAGTAAATTTCAATTCCAATTTGATATTTTAATACTGCCATAAAATTTTATTATTTTATTTAAAGTTTATACTACGTCAAATGAGGGCAAATTAGAAATTTGCAGCCTCATTCTTTCAACCATCTGTCTATTTGTTTGTTTCTTTCCCCCCTTTAGTTGATAAAAGGTGAAAAGTAAAGGTTCGTGTTCTACAAGTCTGATTTTGAAAATGGGGGAAAGGGCGACAATTGGACAATTGGTGCAGGTCAGAGATGTTGACTTGGCCGGGGTAAAATATGAGATATGAATTCAAGATTGATTTGATACCCCATTAACTAAAATATAAGTTAAATTATAGTGGCTAATTTTAATATTGATTGATTAATTAATTTAAAACGGAACTTGGTTAACAATGAATTTTTGACACGAGTGAGGCAACCAATCCTCTTCCGAAACTGTCCATCAACAAACAGAAGTGTTTTGAGACTGTGTTGCCACACATGGGTCATCTGATTTCCAACAAGGTTATACTTGTTAACAAATATTTTCAGCAGACAATAATGGATAAATTTCAAGACAGAATCAACACAGTTTTTATAATCTGAAATAATCATGTTAGATTTTGTAATAGTGAACTTCAAATAGAAGAACCAATGCTTGAATGGTCCTGAACACATACAAACAAGTAGAAGAAGCCAAGTCCATTATTTATCAGACTTCTCATCTGCAACATCCCTAGGGAGGTCCAGACCTGAAGGTATCTTGCCTGGATAGTTAGTGGTTGATTGTTCCAATCCTATCATACTGGAGGAAAAACAAACAAATCTTGATTAAGATAAAAAGAAACCTGTTTTTTTTTAATGTATATTTTCACAAACTCACCCTCTATCCACAATGACCATGGAGCGAAGTTCACAATTAGCAAAGCTGTAAGGACATGTAAAACGAGTCAATCATTTACTTCAAAATATAAACTGATGAACATCACCCAGGATTGGCTAAATTGGTCAATGGTCATCAATGTTTAACAGTTGTATGAAAATGATCCCCTACCACATAAGAACAACATATGCCTCACATAACAAGTGCAAAATATGGCAATTACCTTCTACATATCTGAGACTGATAAGTGATAACAAAGCCAGTAATGATTTCTTTCAATAAATGTAGACATCAGGAATAAATCATAAAATGTATTCAAAGAAAGAAACAGAAAGATATTTTCTCAAAAATCGTACATATTCAACTCGGTTAACTAAGAGGAAAATGAATCACAAATAACTAAGTCAGAGAGGTATGAGATGATGGGAGCTTACTGCTTGGATATTTCTTTCTTTACCAAGGGGTGGCAATCACTTCCAAAGGCATTTAGAGTATGAAACAAGAATCCACTATGTGTCACAATTGCTATCTCCTTCTCTTTTCGTGTCCACAACCTGTGATGAAGTGAAAAGTAGAAACACAGTCTCACAGATTTGAATTACATCACATTTGATGGCAATTTCCAGTTTCTTGCATACAAGTAATGGGAGGTTAAAACAGAAAAAGAAAATAACCACTTTTTTCCTGAACAGAGAGAATTACACAATTCTTCAACTAAATAATTGGATATCAAAATTGATACCAATTCCAATAGCCATAATACACCAAGTACATATGAATTTATTTCTCACAAAGTGAGACATAAACATAGTTAAAAAAAAAAAAAACTACGTACCCCATCGCCCAGAGGCTCCTCGCTATGCGAAGGTAAGGCGGAGGGATATCGTCCGCAATCTTAGCCTTGCATATGCAAAGAGGTTGTTTCCGGATTCGAATCCATGACCAACAAGTCACCAAGGCACAACTTTACCGCTGTGTCAAGACTCGCACGTGAGCTCAATGACAGCCTCTTGAGCAGCTTCAATCACATTACATTAAACACACTCAACTATATATAGTAAATTTCATAAAATATTTCAAAAAAATGTTTTACTTTATCTTCCTATAGCGAAGAGCCTTACATAGTAGAATTATATTAACTTGCTATACATCAAAGTCCAATTTTAGTGTATTTCCAATATGTAGTATTGCTGGCATAAACTCATAAAATAAACCTTTAGAAGTTTCTGATGATAACAAACTCATACCAGTTCAGGAACTTCAGCCCCCTAGCTGCAAGTTCTTCCTTTGTCTCTCTAACATTGGCCTTCCACCAGGTATCCTCATCACTATCTAACTGAAACAAAAACTTGAAGAGACTAACATAAACCCAAAGAGAATAAAATAAAATTTTGGCCAACTTTTTAAAGCTAAAGAAAGGAATTATCTATCTTCTATAAAATCATAAACCACAAGCATTCAGGCATTTGAAGTCTAAGCACTTGCCAGTGAGAAATCGACAGCAGGAAAAAGAAATTGATACTCGCTAACACTTCTTCTTCTGTCACAGGGATGAACTCCCTGCATGAGGAAAAGTGGAAAACATGGATAAATTTGTAAGAACCATACCCCATATGCCAATGTAATATCAAGCTTTAGAAACCTTATAAATACTTGTACTAAAACTGTCTCTGCTCATAAAAGGTAAGCTTTTGATAATTTTATGGTTGGAAAAAAAATGAAAAGGCTTCAAAGGCCTGAATTGATTGCATACTTTCTATCTTATCAGTAATTATGTGAACCTGAAAAGTGAAAATTAAATTTATTTTTCATTTTTTCATCCATTGTTTTGATGCATCAAGCATTCAGCAACCTTAGAGATTACTGCTCAATAATTGCTTCTCACACCATCAAATTGATAATTTGTAGTTGATCCCCTATGATGCATGGGTAATTTAACTGGTAGTTGTACCTGTACTAGGTACGTATTAGGTACAGATATTGATTGGATACGCATGTGTATGCCATGTTCAATGCTTTTTTTATCTTTCTGAATTTTGCTATCAAATTCTTTTGGTTTCATTTTGTTTAGCACACATACAAAACATTTACAGGTTCTTATCTGTATGTGTTCATCATGATTAAAGTACAACCTACTATGGTGAATCTGGAGAATTTTAAAAACTAATATCAAAACCTAATGACTTTCCAAACTCCAACCTGTAAGCTAATATATAAGCAAGACTACAAAAAAATGAATTGGGAATCGATCTCACTAGTTACTCTAGCTAGTAGGTCTGAATATATGCATACTCTAGCTATTAGACTATAAGTCATGAAGTAACAAATTTGTGAATTCCCCTCCCCCTTTAGAAATAAGTTTCACAATTTATGATGGGTTTGCAAGCATTATTCTTGATGACTAAAAGATTTTTAAGACTAAGACATAAAAATTCCCAATGCTGAAATGGTGATTGAACTTGTTAACAAAAATACATGTAGCAACAAGATGTACTCTCTCCTAAACAGGTAAAAAGATGTTCAGAGTGTAGAATTCCATACCAAATGTTCACGACAAAGTTCAACAGTAACAATTGGTGGGCAATTTAGACTTGAAATTGCAGCACGGTAGCTATTTCCTGCATTTGCCACCATAAGAGGAAGGACATCTGTTTTATCGGTGTAGCCCTCACCTCCAAATACCCCAACAGTTGTTTGTAGAGTCCTAAAGCCATAAATTGTGCCATACAAGTCAAAAGCCATGTTTTGCCTCAATGCAGATAAATGGTAATTTTCCCAAGCAGAATATAACCTAAATACCTTTAGGATTCATGAGAGAAAAATCATATTGAAGTTAAATACAACTTGATCCATAAATGTGTTCCTTATAAAGCACATCTATATAAATTGGTCCCCAAAAAGTGAAAACTTCATATCAAGTGAATCCCTCCATCAGTCAGTGTCAGAAAGACATAATGGAAGCGCCGATGTAGAGTGCTAAACACACACACACACACAACATTATTTGCCAACTAGATTTCCGTACATGGAATCCCTAAATGATACATTACATTGATTCGAGAGATTAGGGAATTTACAACTAAAAAAAAATGTTTGTTTGGGACATAATGGGTGGGAAATTTCAGTCTTCTCCAAGCATACAAAGTGATGACATTGTTTAAGGATTCCAAGTAAGCAACCTAGTTGTCAAACAACGTCAAAAATATAACATTCCACATTGGCAATTTGGCATTTCCATCATATCTCTCAAACACTAGCTGATTAAAAGATAAATTTGTTATGCTGTCACTTACAGCAACCAGATTATATTAGCACACACTTTCCAGGACCAAATCAACCAAGTTGCGACTTTTATGGATCAAATTGTACATCAACTCAAACACATTATATTTGAAAAGTACATTTTTATGACATCTATATTAGCATATTATGTAATTAGAGAGAAAAACCTCATCAAAGGAGATGCAATGACTAGATCAATGGTGTTGATAAGGCCAGAGTCGCGAACATGCTTACGCAAATTGTCAACCTGTTCACAGGCACAATAGAGAAACGACGAATTAGAACAAAGCAAATAAAAAAAAAATGAAGGAATTGGAAAAAATTAATTTTTTTTTTAAAAACCTGTTGCCATCCCAAGGGAGTGAGATGAGCATCGAAGTAATCGGGGTTCATGTAGGCTTTGTAGTTCTTGTCACCCTCCACATTGTGAATCCCCTGCGCGTGCCTCACCTGCAATAGGGGAATGAACGAATCAATGATTGATGAGAATGAAAAGTCGCGTGTGCGTTGAGTTGAAGAAGGAGAGTGAATATTACCAACCAGGTGAATGGTTTTGCAACGGTGCAACGGAAACAGACTCGAACCAGCACTGTAATCCATCTTCTTCGATTGAAGTCAGTGAAGAGCTTCCTTCCACGTAACGTGCCCTAGAGATATAGATCCACAGAGAACGGAACCTTCGTGGTGAGTGAGTGAAGATGCTGATGGTGTTTTCTTTTTCTTCTTCGCTGCAAGTGAGTGAGTGCCGTACTCTATTGCCAACTTGTTAGTTGGATTTATTTCCAATTGCATCATATGAAGTTACATTACATATATTTAATTATTGATCTACGCAACGCAACCTTAGTCAACTAAATTATGCCACCCAAATCTTATTCCAGATATTTTCATTATTTTATCCACTCTATTAGTTTCTTTTTTACTATGGTATTGAATTAATCTTTGATGCACACTGTCACAAAAATTATATTTTTCTTTTAATAGGATTTATTTTATACTTAAAATTTAAATTTAAATTCAAATTCTAAATTCTAAAATTATTTGATTGAGAAATACAATTTATTACACTTATATTAATCATTATTGATTGTTCTTACCTCCATTTATTTATACGATTTATTTTATTTTATAAGTATTTTTAATGTTTCTTTTAAAGAATTAATAGTAGTTTTTATCTTGATTTTTTTTTATTTTTTAGAAAATTTTATTTTAATAAATTAATTTGGCACAATTTATCTAATTTTTTTAAGAACTTACAAACTTTACTTTCTAACATACATTTGTTCATTAATAAGCATAAGAATTTGGAAATAAAATTTCTCAAAAAAATTTAAAAGTTGGATGCAAAATTTGTCAAAAAAT
>PYAF01003877.1:3493021-3504341 GCA_007407185.1 Glycine tomentella
TAATATTTAATATATCTTTCAATGAGATAAAAGGTGTTTGAGTTTATGAATTTATGTTAAAACAATAATAACTTTAAAAGAGAAGAGATATTATCTAACTCACATTAAATATGTGATATAATTTTCTAGAAAAATAATTATTAATAATAAATTAACTGAAGTTTTGCCTAAATTAATAAATACCAACTATTCTAAAGATACTTATTAAATAATTAAAAATGTTACTAATATTTTTTAAAAGATAAATTAGATCCATTTTTTATTGAAAGTTAAAAATTAATCATAATGTGATTCATTTAAAAAAATAAGATTATCTACTAATCATATTATACATTTAATAGTCTAATACAATGTTTTTAATATAGCCTAAAGAAGCCCTCAAAAGAAATAGAAAAAAACTTTTTACTCATTCATTCTTACCATACCCTAAAAGATTACACATTTGTGAATGTAATTTGTAAGTATCAAAGTAAAGAAGCAGAATAAAAAATGAAAATGAAATATGGTTGAGCGAACCCCTTCCTCCCTTAGTCGGAGCATGAATTGGATACCGACATCAGACGGCGGAAGACGAGAATGTCTCCAAAGCTCCCTTCACATCTCTTCCCTTGGCTCCTCCTACTAACATTCGCATCTCTCTATTTCTTCTCTTCATTCCTCTCTCTCAGCACATTCTCTTCTTTTTCTTCTTCATCCCTCTCAATCTCCAACACCTGCAACCTCTTCAGAGGCCACTGGGTCTCCGATCCCAACCACACCCCTCTCTACGACCAAACATGCCCCTTCCACCGCAACGCATGGAACTGCCTCCGGAACGAGCGCCAGAACATGACCCTCATCAACTCGTGGAGGTGGGTCCCACAAAGCTGCCACTTGCCCCGGATCGACCCGGTTCGGTTTCTGGGTACGATGAAGAATAAAAATATTGGGTTTGTTGGGGATTCCCTCAATGAGAATTTTTTGGCTTCATTTCTCTGCATTCTTAGTGTCGCTGATAAGGGTGCGAAGAAGTGGAAAAAGAAGGGTGCTTGGAGGGGTGCCTATTTCCCCAAATTCAATGTCACCGTCGCTTATCACCGTGCTGTTTTGCTCTCTAGATACCAGTAATGTTCTCATTAAGCATTTTTCTTTTTCTGTTTTTTCTTTTTGTTCTGAATTTGGCAAATAGATATGTACTACTTTATTTTTTACTCGGATTTCAGTAGTGATTCATTAGTATGTATAATGTATGTGACTCGTTGCTAAATAGTTTGTCAGTGCATTTTACATGAAGGGGTGGCTGCAAGTATGCAACTTTATGTACGTCAAATTTGAAGCTTATTTTGGGGTAGATCACGTAGAGAAGTAGCTTAGATTCTTAGAGATTTGTTTAGGATGAGGTATTGAACTTTTGGTGGGAAATTGTTGGCAACCCGGTGGTACTAGGTTGTATTGGGTAAAAGTTAGGCAAAAGTTATGAGATTTAAGGTATGATGCGTTGTTGATAGTCCACACTCATTGTTGAGAGGCGAGTGCCAGTGGAAGTGGAATCATGTTTGATAAGTTTCAGTGGTTAAAACAATAAACTTGTTCATGAATTGAAATAGTAGTGTTTTAATTTTAAACAGGGCAAGTGATGCTCTAGTTGGCAGATGTAGTTAATGACTGGAAGTTCTTACTGGGTTGCAAGTTGCAACTCGGACTATCCTTCTTGTCTATACATTGTCCTGCTGTTGGTTCACAGTTTTACTTATATTTGTGAATAAGATGTTTCTATTTTATGGTTAATTATCCTTTACTGATTGAAGCCTACACAGCTCATTTTATGGATCAGAAACACATATAAGTAAATACACAAATGCAAAGACTACTGCATCTCAGAAATCTAAGCAAATACATTTTATCCACCCTTTTATTTTGAAGGTGCATACATTCCTGTTACAGCATTTGCATTGTATTTGTATTGACAAATTCACTTTTCTGATGCATCATATTGATTCCTTTATGTTTTCCTACCAAAAAATCCATTATACCATGGTATATGCGTGCACCTGAACAAAGATACATTGGGCTTCTTATTCCTCACATTTCCTATTTTAGGATTTTAAGAATAGATTTACTTCATTTTGGCTATTAAAATATGTTTGTGTATATTAGATGGCTTCTATTTGCTTTAGTTTCAATACCACTAGTATGTTTAATTGTAATTTTAACAAGGCATTGGGAACTTTTAAATTAGGCATTGATGATTATATTGGAGTCTTCGAGTAAATCTTTGTTATAACTGAATTTGATAAAAATTAGGAATAAAGAAGGCAATCAAAAAAGTCGACCATCTCCTTTTCCTTCTTTCGCCTTGTTTGAGTATGTTCTTGACAGTTTCAACTTTCAGCTTCTTTCTCTGAAAATTTTCATCTACTGACTCTATCTTAATTAATTGTATTATTTTACTTTGTTTCTTTGATGTGAATTTTGAAATGGAAACCTTATTTGCTCATTATTGATTAAACAAAGGTGGCAGCCAAAACAATCTGAAGCTGGGGTGAAAGATGGATCAGAAGGCTTTTATCGAGTTGATGTTGATGTTCCTGCTGATGATTGGGCTAAAATTGCTGGTTTCTATGATGTTTTGGTGTTTAATACTGGCCACTGGTAATTCTTTCTTCATTTTCCTGAATTTTGTAACTTCTGGATGATGCAGTACCAACTTGATTATTAAAAGCATTTTTAAAAAGCAATCAACTTGATTGAATTAAATAAGCAATGATAGTTAAAACTTAAACCATTGAAAAGAACTTGGAGTATTATCTATGTTGCAACTGGTCTCTAGTTAATTTTTGGGTTACCCAAGTATTTTTATGAACTGTTCTGATGATTGAAAATTGAATACATAGTTTATTTTGTCTTTAATAGGTGGAATAGGGACAAATTCCCGAAAGAGAAACCTCTTGTCTTTTATAAAGCAGGACAACCAATAGTTCCACCACTTGGGATGTTGGATGGACTTAAAGTTGTTCTTACTAACATGGTCACATACATTCAAAAAGAATTTCCTGGAAACACACTTAAATTCTGGCGATTACAATCCCCAAGGCACTTTTATGGTGGTGACTGGAATCAAAATGGGAGCTGCTTGTTCAATAAGCCCCTTGAGGAGGATGAGGTTTGTATTTCTGAAACTTGCCTTGATTTTTATGTCTCCTAGGTAAAGTTTTTTCCCCCAAACAATGCTAATCCCTTTCATGGTCCTCCCAACTGGTTGTGCTATGAAATTGCAACACTTTAGGACTTACTTTCCTGAATTTCATTGTCATGTACCTGTGTAACTTCTCACATAAACATCCCACTATGGCTGGCATTTGATAGAAGTTTTAATTGAAACAACTTGAATGCTTCACCGTTTTCTGAGGGACCTGTTGAATTGTGTTTCATGCCCCATGTGCTTTTAAGCATTAGCTTAAGGAATGATATACTAATACCTGGACAGCTTGACTTATGGTTTGAACCCAGGAACAATGGCGTTAACAAGGAAGCGAGACTGTTGAATTTTGTAATTGAAGGAGCATTACAAGGCATTAACATTCAATTGCTTGACTTGACTCATTTAAGCGAGTTTAGAGCTGATGCTCATCCGGCAATTTGGTTAGGAAAGAAGGATGCAGTGGCAATTTGGGGTCAGGATTGCATGCATTGGTGTCTGCCTGGTGTTCCTGACACATGGGTTGATATATTGTCACAACTGATCCATGATGGCTTAGGAAGAACTAGTGGGCTATAGAAATTGCAGAAGCTGTTAAAATTGAATCTTACATTCCATGAACTGTAAACTTCCACCGAGACGTTGGGGTGCATGCTGCCAAGTTCTGGGACCAAGATATGAGAATTTTGGGTTGTGCTTGAAATGTTCAACGCTGATCTGGGTTGGAAGGAAAGGTTTGATGAAGGAAGGAAGTGATTGATTGGTCGGGCATATGCTATACTGAAAGCAGCTCTGATCTAAATACCATTCATCATAGGGCCTTAACTTGTTAAATACAGCATTTTACCATTTATTCCTTTCATTCAGATGATTATTGCTGTTGTTGATACGTAATCTATTCGAAGTTTTGATATTTAGCAAGTGCAATACATATTTACGTCAGACTAACTAGCTTGTGAGGGAAATTTTAATAAGCAATGAGTGCATTATTCTTTTTATTTAATTAACTATAAGTTGTGTGACCCAAAACTGATGGTGTTGCACGATTGATCAATCAAATCCATAGAAGATATTAATCAACAAAATGAGATGGGAGGGCCAAATGAAATCCGTAGAGCCTATAATCACAGCCACACTTTGTAATTATACTGTGATCTAGATGGCACACATACCATTCCTATTTATGAATGCTTTGAATTATATTATCTCTGGTGTTATTTATAATAAAAAAATTATGTTTCTCAGTTTTTCTTTGATACAAATAAGAAATGATGACTAGTTTTTAAACTTAGGGTTAAATTTCGTTTATAGTTCTAATTTATTTTTAATACTATTTATTAGATATGCATTTATTGGATTATGAGTACTGATATTAAATTTGACTATAACTCACAACATTTAAACTTAAGGATATTTTTAGAATAAAAATTAAATTTATAGTAATATTAATTTAAAACAATTAATTTAACCACTTTTATTGGTCTTGATGAGTTATCTTATATTTTTTATATATAAGACTAGAGATAGTACCATTCTAAACACGGCTAGTATATATATCCTTGTTCTTACAAATGACTTCATGTAAGCATGTTCTCTCAATTTTATCCATTGATTTGGTCATATCATAAAAAAGAATTTAGTAAGCATGTTTATATAATAGTAGTATATGCAAGTTACACAACTAGGGATGCCAAAATGGTATGAACACCCATAATAATATTCACAATCAGGGAGAGTAATTACTCATTTATTGGGGTTGAGAATAAGGGTGGGTATTTATTCGCAAATTTTTGCAAGGATGGGTGTGGTTACAGTATTATAATGACCACCCTATCCCACCCCGCACATCCCGTATATATTACATATTAATGTAATTAAAATATGTTACTGAACTAAATAATTTATATTATACATATACTTATGTGTAAAAAAATAATTATATTTTCTAATTCAATTGGTATTTTAAAGTCAATGTTCATGTTTTTTAATTTAAGTGTTGATGTCGTAATTGAGGTTATTGGACTAAGGATGTGTCATATTGATTTTATTTCATGTAAGCACTTTTTTTTATGTTAGGAAAGTAGAATACAATCATGATTTTGGTTTGTGAATTTTATGTTAACACTTTTATGTTGAGATCAATATTATCCTTATGTTTTCAAATAGTATTTTGCTTTTGGATTGACTTGTAAATCGCAAATATTATTTTGTGTAGAATGATGGTATTAGATTTAACATATATTATATTACATTTGTTTCACTTTATTTAAAATATTGAATTATTATTTACTTTTATGCATAAATTTATTACTTTGTTTATAGGTCTTAAAGAATATTGCCATCACATGATGTTTAAATTTAATTAGAGTTTTTGTTAAGCGATTAGGACGTTAACTTTAAGAATAGTTATGCTGAATGATTATCTTTATAATGTTATTTATTTATGATTTATGTTTGAACGAATCATAGTATGTTTGTTTATTTTTAATATTGTGTGTGAATGTTTTTAATATTATCTTGCATTATATTGTGAGTGAATTTTCAATTTACTTGTAGTAATTTTTAATTAATATATATTTTTTATTCATTAACTTTATACATAAATAAAGTGTGGGTCACAAGGTATGAGTATATAGATATAAATATAAAGCTGAATATGAATATTTTTTTCAAATATAAATATAAAAATGAATATCATAAGAATCTACCCGTTTATATCCCTTGCATGCAACTGTCAATGCTGTACTGCACTCTCAAAATATATAGAGACATTCACAAACTCATCAAAAAAAGACCTGTCTGCATGGTCCAATTGTGGCTTCTGCTGGACAGTATGGAGCATGGACACTTGAATATTTGCACACCGCTTTTTGATAACATCATAATTGATGTGAACATGGCAGAACCGTTCTGGACAAGTTTCTCTGGTTGGCAGAGATCCATGTGAGAGCATGCTATAGGTTTATATAACCCTCTATCTACCAGAATATGATGCATTTCCAAGTGTTAATGAGATCTTAGTGTCGTTGCATCAGGCTCACTAGATTAATTTATAATGCTATCTCCAAGATGAAGTAAACCTTGGTGGTAAAAATGATTGCAATGATCTAGTTCACAATGTGAGCATCAAAGTCAACATTTCTGTTTTCATTCCACCTTAAGTCCTTAATCAACGGCGAGAATGACTTAAAAATAAAACAATTGGGAAAAATAAAATGGGAGAAGGGTTGATTTTTGTGTCACTCAGAAATCCAACTTGCGGCGTCAACTCGCTTGTGTGCTACCTTTCTACCCTTTTATCCATGGGAATTAGAGTTTAGCTTTACAAAAAGTCAATATTTAGTGCATGATTTAAGTATTTTTAACGTTGCTCTATAATTTAAATTACAGACTTAATTTTAATAATAAAAATATTAAACATTACACAAATTATTAAAAATTGTCACTACCAACCAATCAAAAAATATTATTGATATGACTTTTAACATCATGTCTAATGTCAGTGTTTTTTAGAGCTGCCCAAAATTAAACTTAACAAAAAATTTACCATTGAAGTACATGATCCGACATTGTTTATCTAAGCATGGTTGCTTAAAATTTGTTAAAATAAAATAAAATTATATTCCAAAGGAGAAAATTTAATGGATTATAGAACCTCAAAATTAAGTTAAATACTCATTTTAACAATCTTAACATTGGAGTGAATTTTTTTTAGAGAGTTTCAGTTTATGTGACATTATAAGACTTACAAAATTAAGATAAATAATTCATTTAAACAAACATGCATTATGGATACTATAAGTAATTATCGTAAAAATTAAAAAAATATAATAATGTTTATTATTGTTGGATTTGGATTACAGTTTAACATTACTGTCCTTGTCAGTGCATAATCTAGTGTCTCTATTTTCTTGTGGTTATGGAAATTAAGATCCTTGCCGACCATTAGGCATGGGTATGTGCAGGTCATATTTTGTGTCTTTTGGTTTCAGTATAACCAAAATTTGGTAACTGATTAAAAAAATTGATTCTCCACGTGCACAAGACTGAAAAGGAAATTGATTGTCATTGAACCAGTAGGTGAGTTTTAGATTTTGTAGGAAAGGTTCCTACCATGGATTGAGCAAACGCTTGTCTAAATCATAATTTGGAAGATTTCAACTGAAATCCAGATACACAAGCATGGACGGCAAATGCGAGCCATTTATGGACAAAATCCCTTTCAATACGTTCTAAGAAGAAATATTTGAATCTCATCGATCTCATAAGTATTATACCAAATCCCATCAATCGAATCGCTTTTTCGAGAAATACGAGACATCTAAGTCATCCAAGTAAAACAATCTATTCCTTGATAAGAAAAATAAAAAACGTGTTGTTGTTTTCTGTTAGGTGCTCTGGCAATCCAACAATGGTTTGATATATAGAGTCTTGTGATCCACCGAGGCACTGTTATGCATCTTTGGTATTTAAGAAGTATAGAATGGTTGTAGAGTTAAAAATATGAGAAAGAATAAAAGAGCACGCACGATGAAAAAACAGTTTTGAAGAGGAGCTCATAAGTCATAAGCATACAACACTGACATATTACCAGTAACAACAGAACCAGATACTGATAGCCAACCGGAGTTTGAGTTGAGAATGAAGATATGCATATTGAAACTGGTAGTACTGAAAAAACACAGATTTGGACGAAGATAATGAAGTAGAAGAGTGTATTCAAGAGTATTAATTAATTACAGAATGCCCAGCACTCATGCAATTATCATGAAAGTCTCCTATAACAATCGGCAAGGTGTTACTACCTTTGGTCCTTTTCATAAGAAACCTTTTTATAAGAAACAAGTGATAGTGTATTTTTATACTATAACTTGTTTCTTAGGTAAATCATGACTAAATGATAAACAGGATAAGAGATCAAAACCAAGAATCATTTATACTCCACTCTAACATTGATGTTATTAAAAATACAAGAATCATCTGTTGTCAAGAGGATCATGAATTTACAACTGCTCAATATCAAGCTCATTGAGAAAAAATATAGAATGTTGAATTCAATTACTTCTGTATAATGTTAAAAATAATTGAAAAAAATAGCCTTCAAAGGGCCTCAATCAACTACTGTAGTGTGCAAAATGGCGAGGGTTGCAGCCCCCACAGGAATCAAATAAAACTAAACCAATTGAAGAAGAATCTACTTCTGAACCCGTTCCATCTTGACTCTGATCTTTTCTTCGATCAAGGAAGTTTCTGTCTCAAGATCATACATTCTGTTAAGGGCGTGCATATTCTCAAGTACTTCACTCAGACTATCATTTTTCCCATCACACCTTAGGTGCTTCATGGGACCATGAAGTAGTTTATTCACAATACCCATACTAAGGGCATAAATTGCATCTTTGTGTTGCTTTGAGACATCAGGGCCCATCTTCGACAAACACTTCTCCATCTCAGAGGCTCTTATCCTCTCAACATAAGCTCTAAACTTCTTAATAGTAGGAACAGTTTCCAGAGAGTCTTTCCACGCTTCGAATTTATTCAACTCCTCTAGTATAATTCCTCGGGCTTCCTCAGCTTTCTGAAGCCTGTCCCCCTTGTTAGCTGCAACAACTTCCTTCAGATCATCCACATTGTACACAAGTGCAGTCTCCAGATCCGAGACACTCGGTTCCACATTCCTAGGAATAGATATATCAACAAAAAGCCGCCTTCTCCCATGATTAACAAGAGGAAGCATCTGCACATTCTCTTTAGAAAACAACGGTGATTCAGACGTCGTGCTGGTGAAGATCACATCAGCTTCGGCAGCACACGCCAGCATTTCTGAAATTGGTCTAAACAGAATCTCAACATCCTTCAACTCTTTCCGAATGGCATTAACTTTCTCTTCAGTCCTGTTAACAACAACCATCTTTCTGCACCCTTTGGCAGCCAAATGCTTAATCACAAGCTTCCCCATCCTCCCAGCACCAACCACCAACACTCCAGAATCAGCAAAGGAGGAATCGGGTAGCTTCATCAGCGCAAGCTCCACAGCAGCCGAGCTTACAGAAACTGATCCAGATGAAATGTTAGTCTCAGTTCTAACCCGCTTCCCAACTGATATCGCCTGCTTGAACAGACCACTGATTTTCTTATCAAAACCAGGCACTCCTTGTCCAGCTTTCACAACCTGCTTCACCTGAGAAAGAATTTGACCTTCCCCGAGAACAAGCGAGTCAAGCCCCGACGCCACTTCAAATAGATGCTGCGTGGCGTCCGCGTTATACAGCAAAATTTGGTGCTCCCAAAGCTCAGGTATTGAAATCCCACTCACCTAAACAAAAAACACAACCATGAGTTTTCCTTTCCAAATGAAAACAATAACTTAACATGGATAAATCACCTATTAGTCCATGATCCTAGTCCCTGAAACTAAGAAAACTCAAAAAATAGTCCTTGGAAAGTTGGAATTACAATCCGTCCATCGCGTTAGTCCAACTGATGTGACCTAAGTGATAATATTAACATATGTCCAGGGACCAAACAATAAGTAATTAAGTTTGGCAAATGCTAACCAATGTCCTTAGGGCATTAGTTAAGGAACTAAAAGGAGAAAAAAAAAATATTTGGAATGCACAAAATTGCTTGTCCATGACTTTTTTTACGCTCTTCTATGATTTCTTCAATAAATAATTTTTGCTTTTAGTTTCTTAACCAACTTTCTAAGCAATCAATGTTAGCAACTTCTCGAAACATTTATTTGAAATTTTCTTAGTTGCATGGATCCACGTAATACTGTCGAACACTTTCAAGGACAAAAAAGATGATTCTTAACTTGTAAAAGCATAAAATACCTTAGACATCCAATCGGTAACCTCCTTAACACCACGGTGCTGAGAGAGAGCCACAACATAGATCTCCATGCGATTGCACGTGCTGAGAACTGCGGCTTCTTCGATATGATTCAAAGCGCAAAGGTCCTTGATGACCTGAGCCCAATGCGATTCTGGAATGGAAAGCTTCTCACGCATCTCAACGGGAGCAGTGTGAATGTTAAGCCCTATGCAAATAATGCTACTCTTTTCCTTCGTATATCCTAATACCACAAAACAAATCAAAACAATTCAATTTCAACTCCACATTCTATGATACATTATTTAATATTTATCAATCAAATGAAACGGTTAAAAAATGAATTTTCAGAATTTGTGAATGGAGGGAGAGGAATGAGGACTTACTGTCGGCGGCGAAAGTTTTGAGCAACTCGAGAGGGGAGGGTTTGGAAGCGACGACGTTTTGGGGAAGGGAATTCTTATTAGTATTGTTATCGGAGAAGAAGGGGCACGTGGCGTTGACGGAAAAGCGCGCGCGCGGGAAGGAGAGTTGGGAAGGGGGTAGGTGGAGGGAGGGGCGGAATCGGGCGGAGGAGGAGGAGAGGGAGGTGGTGACGGCAGCGGAGGATCCACCGACGGCCGCCATGGGAATTGGTGAAGGAAGGAATGAAAAGTAATAAGGAGAAGAATGCGATGAAATGGAAAGTATTTCAATGCGAAGAATGGGTGCGCTTTGTTTGAGCAACCAAAAAGTGAGGTTGGGTTTATATTAATATGGGATTATGGGATAGAATGATAGATCATGCTGTGCCAGTTGTCTCCAAACCCATTCTTTAACAACCATATTGGACCAAGCCCAATTATCCTTTTTTATCTTTTTTTTTTTACTATCACTGTTCTCTACTTGTTCAACCTAATTTCTTTGACCAGAAATTTAAACAAAAAAAGGAAAAGAAACTATAATTCGTACCACCAAAAATACGGGATTTGAATTTTGAAATAGGTATCTTTTACTTATCTTTATTTTTTTACTTCATGATAAAACAGTTAAAGGATTAAGGAATTAACCATACATTGAATCGATCTTTTATAGTACTGTTAGTTAGAAAGTAACACGTAATAGTGTTTCTTTGGTAATAAATATAAATATATAAGTTCATATCTTTTTTTCTTTCTTTTAACTAAAACCAACAGATAAATATTTAATCTTAAACTTCTTAATCAAAATCTTTCATAATGCATGTTAGAAGATGACATGCAAAAGTATTTTTTCATAATAAATATGTATATAAGTTCATATTCTTTTCTTCTTCTTTTAACTAAAATA
>PYAF01003877.1:3504441-3601009 GCA_007407185.1 Glycine tomentella
AATTTTCTAATATACTGAATCAATAGGGAAATATTGGCTGAGGAGGAAAGGAGTGATGAAATAAAAACAATAAAAATATATCTTTATTTATAATATACTTCATTTTTTATTTAGATTATTTATGTCATTTTATATTATTTTTCCTCTTACTTTCTACATAACTAAACAAGTGAAAAAAAAATAATATTTTTTTATCTTACTTTCATTTCATTTTATCTTCTACCGCACAATCTAACAAATTATCTTCCTTTCTAATTCTTTTCTATTTTTTCCTTTCACTTTCTTTCCTAGAACAAATTTATCTTTAATCTTCCATCATCCAATTTCACAAATTAAATTATTTAAGTATCACAATGCTATAATTCTGATCTTTCCATTTGTCTTACAATAAATATGATCAGATTTTATGATGTTAAATGATGATGTGATAATTAATTTTCAGTTATTTATTGGTTTTAAAATTCCTTATTCCTTTTTATGATAGTTGTATTGTATGAGAATGACTTGATTTGTTTGTAGTGGAAATATTGTTTTTGTTTATGCTATTTAATTGGTGTGTTGTTTTACTTTTATTTATTAATTAAATGAGTTAATTGATTTATTTGGATATGATTTAAGATATGTTTTTTTTTTTTATCATGAGATATGTTGAGTGATTGTTGGGTTAGGAGTAATAGTAAGGATGTAGGACAGATAGTTTGGGCCTAGAAAATTAAAGAAATAAAAATTCTGTCAAGAGGGTATGTACAGTAGTAAAGGGGGTGAGACCAAAAATAGTTGGCTGCCACTAATCTGGGACACTATTAGTAATTATGGAGGGTGCAAACAGTGACAATATTGAACTGTCACATGTTGTTTTGACCCTTGTGATAAATAAATGGTGCAAGTGTGTAATAGAACTCTAGGATGGACTATGTATGTTTTGCTTGTGTGTTGGAGTTAGAAAGCATGTCGACTCTTTCCATAAAAGAAAGAACACGACCTCGCTCTATACCTTTATATGTTTTCTTTTGTATGTTATGCTTTGTGAAGATAGATCAGAAGTTCTAGGATCTCGAAGGAGTTCAGCTTGATGGGCCATTAGATGTACTTCACTAAAGAGAGATGACACTACTATTCTTGTGATATCAATATCACTTTACACTTCCTACCCATATTTCGAGTTCCATTAGCACCAACAAAAAATAACTTTTCACACATGCTCTTTGTCTTTCCATGCTGACCATAAGCGACATCCCATTAATTAAGATTAAAATAATCTTAAAATTAAAATTATCTAGAATAAAAATAATCATCTGTTAATAATAGTGAAATAATATTCTTTACAAATATTTAAGATATCATAAAATCTTGATTAATATTTATAATATAACAATTATATATGTATGTATATTAATCTATTATAATCTTCAACACATAAAGTAAATAAAATAACACTAACAATGAATATAAACAATATTAATCAAAATATTAAAAGATAAAAATAATGTTAAACTAACTCTATAATGTTAAGAAAATTAAAAAGAATTATTATATAAATAATATAATAGTCTAAAAAATATAAAATAATACAAAATATTATAAAATAAACATAATAAAAATATATACAATAATAATTTGTTATAATAATAGTAAATACTGAAATAATATTATAAAATGAAAAACTTTAAAATAATTACAAAATAAAAAAAAATATACATATATCAATTTAATATATATTTATTAAAAAAACATTTTTTTTTTTGCTTACAATAATATTGATATACAAGATGAATATTTTCTTGAGAAGGTGATCTATTCTTTAGACAAAGCAAGAATTCAACGCTAAGTATTATCACTGGTGCTAACAGTTGTGAACATTAGTTGGTAGAGTATATTTTGTTTACCTTAATATAAATTTTTACTTTCCGATAATGGCATGGAGAATAAAAGCAATCGCCACGTGGAGATTATGTATCTCTCTGACTTCAAAAATCTGAACATCATTTGTGATCCACGAAAACCACATCAGACTCAAGTGAAACCAGAATTGTTGTGGTCGCCAACCATTCACAGACACTTATAATTTATCTAAATTGATATTCCAAAATTTCAAAGCTCATCGAAATCCTCTCTACGGCGTTTTCATTTTCTGCATAGTTTTCTACCTTTCACAGCTTCCTACGTGTACGTGTGCCTTTATCCACCTCTATTTTCTGAGGCAGCGAAGTACAGAACACTCTAAAGATCAATTATTTTCATTTGTTTTCTTTCATCATTACTCAAATTCCATCTGGGTGTGTCTATAACCAGCACAAATAAACGCAAATGAGCTTTCCCAAGTTGGGTTTCATTGCTTCATGAGCACTTCCACTATGTTGGAGTCTTTAGCTTGGTGCCAAAGCTTTAAGGTAAAAACATCTCTTCTTGTGTTTTTTACAGTTTCGTTTGTTATCATTGTTGGGTTAGTTTGAGACTGGTGAAGGGAGAAGGGAGGGGGGAGATGCCGTGGATTCGAATGCCCACTAACAGAAAACTAACTATTAACATTTGCCAATAAAAAAAAAGTTTGAGACTTGAGTCATGCAGATATGGGTTTGGTTGATTTTGCTATGTAGTGTTAGCAACACAGTGAGAATCTTTTTTGTTGGTTAAAATTTACTAGAAATTACAAAATCACGAGTGAGAATCTTTAAATAGGTAGTGAGAGCACACAAATTTGTGATTTCCAATAGATTTTAGCCCATAAGAAGGAGTGTGTTTAAAAGAATGTGTCGTTTGCATTTCTCATGCAGATATCAGCTGCAAGAATTTTTCCTTTTCATTTTTCCTACATTTCCCTTCAAGAAAATGTAGTAATATAGAAATTGAAGATGCTTAAACTTTGAAGTTGTAGCTAAATCCACTTTATATTCAAAAATAGAGTAATTCATTCAAAAATAATATTGACTTAGTTAAACAGTAAAATCATCTTGTTGCATAATCCAATCCATATTAAGAAAGTTGTTGCTCACTCTGAAATTTTCTTTGCAATATTATTTCCTTGCAGGGATATGACCTTACCAAACAGAAGAGTCCGGGTTACTCCCACGCCATTTCACAAGTTTATAGAAATTCTATTTTCATGCTTTATTCAGTTAAAAAGCAAGTGCCACTACTACCACATGGTGCTAGTCATGGGATATTTCATAGGACTTGTGTGTCAGAAAATTTCTTTGAAAGGTCTCCTCTCAATGTTCCATCATGGAGTGGATTGTGTAAGTCGCGTTGGGAACGGCTACAAACAAATGTAGCATATGATGTTGCTGGTGCTATTGAAGTCATCCATGATTTAGGATTGGATACTCTTACTTTCTTGGCTGTGACCGTCTTAATTGTGCCTACATTCAAGTCAATTAAAGCCAGTCCTGTAAGAAGTTCTTGGAGTTTTACTTGATTTTCTTACTTTTCTTGAGTTATGCTCTTGAAATTATGATAATCTCTCGTCTCAATAATCATATCCATCATTCATTATCATGTAATGCTCTGTATTAGTTTTGGTAAATTCCTGCATTAGTTTGACTCGTTAAAATGGACTAAGGCATTCTTTTAGTAAACGAGACAAACACAAGCATCAAGAATGAGAAGGATGCTCAACTCAAGTTTTGATGATAATTGGAATTGCTATAGATTGGACATACTACGATTTACAGCAAAATCAATATCTATTGTCATTCAGTTTCACTTATTATACACCGAAGTAACTAATCAGAAGTCTTGATCTTCAAGTTATTTTTACAGATATTGGTTTTGGAGTTTGGTATGAATTGATTCCCATCAGTTATCAATATTATATTTGTTGTGACCATTGTACTTAATAAACAAAATTTGAAGTAAGCTTTACTATTCTATGAATTTACGATGATTCTATTACTGGAAAAGTCTAGATTTGTAGTTGATTGAAATTTGAAACTAATTGTTGTACTGCATAAATTAGTTTGAATTAATTTTAAATTTTAAAAATTAATATCTAAAGCTACTTAATATTTAAATATGCATGTTGAATCTCACATAGATCATAGTAGAATTACACTTAGTGTTATCTATTTACTTTGTTATATTAATAATTGAAATAAATTTAATGGTTGTTATTTTCAGATACTTGGTTTCTTCTGTGCTGGTGTGGTACTGAATCAGTTTGGTTTAATTAGAAACCTTACAGATGTCAAAGTTTTATCGGAATGGGGGATCCTTTTCTTGGTAAGATACATCGTTGCAGCTACTCTAGTTATTTTCTTTTCTTTTTTTCCCCATTAGTTTGTCACCCTCAAATGAAGCATTGAAACTGTGATTTATAAACATATTTTAGCATGTTATTGCCCTATTTTGTAAAAACTAACAATCCAAAACTCCTAGGTATTAGCCTTTTTTTATTACTCCATTTCATGAAAATTCTTAATTCAAGTGACAGCCATAATATTTACTGTATTGACTGCTTTAATTTTCTGACAGCTCCTGAAATTCATATTTATTAACATCTTTTTTTTTAAAAAAAAAAAAATCAACAGTAACATTGTTTGATCCTAACCACTTTTGCTTTTATGTTCATATTTGTTGTATAATAAGGTGTCATGCACATTAAAATATGATTGGAGGTTGTGGAAGAACCTTTTAAAAGTCTAAAATACAAGTATGAATAACCTATATTATTTTCATGGTGATAATCAACACCAAAATTTCTGATAAACATGTTGTATAATTACTCTGAATTAATGTTTGTTTCTTTTCAGCTGTTTGAGATGGGTTTAGAGCTTTCACTTGCTCGTCTGAAAGCTCTTGCAAAATATGCTTTTGTGATGGGATTGGCTCAGGTATGACACTTTGGGTGTGACAATTATCATGCAAAGAAAATTTCTTAGGCCATTTCATTCATGTTATTCATTGGTTAGCTTCATCTATGTTAAAGATTATAAACTTATCATAGATGATGGCTTTTACCATTGGATTATTATATTTAGTTGTTTATTCTTTATAAATTGTTCTAGAACTTGTAAGGAAAGTACTAATTTCTTCTTCAATATTTAAAAAAATTACATTTGGCCTTTTTTTGTCCTTATTTTAATTTTTATTCAAACACTTTTGAAGGTTGTACTGTCTACTTTAGCATTTACTGCTTTTGAACTTCCTCCAAATGGAGCTGTTGGAACAAAAATTTTGGAATTCCTTTTCCACTCTAGGCCTGATCTGGTAAGATTTCCATATCTAAATATTTTGTTCTTAGTTTCATGATTGTACCTTTTCTTGATTATAAATTACAGTCATTCTGGTGAGAGACAGACGGAAAGAATGCAAGCATACAGAGTACAGACACTTTCGAATGCGAAATTTGATAGTGAAGCTTCTAAATTCTTAAAGAAATTGCTACAGACACTTGCCTAAAACTGTAGCCTTTAGGATGTGGCTCCCACTTCCTATACATTCTACAAGGTCCTAGTTGACCAGATATTAGATAATCCTTTATGCTCTACATTAGTAATTAAATCCTTATTCAGCGTGGTGTTTGATAGAGCCCCAATGACATGGCTTGATCCATGTAGCTGATCTCACTTGGTAGGACATGGACTATGGAGTTCATTCCTTACTACCCTATTCTTCTAATTAAATTATAGTTTTAGCTCAACGTCAAGTGGCCATGTGTTTTTCCACACTTGAATGGCTTTTGCATTTTGGGGCATGTTTCACATAAAAACCATTTGTAGACTTGCATCTAACAGCTTAATCTTTTAAGATGATTGTTTGCATACAAAGATAATTAATCATAGCTAGATATGAAAAGGTATAATATCAATAAAACTTGAAGAGGCTTCATTGCTTTAATTTATTTTGAAATCATATTCATAGGTGAACATCAGAAGTGTCGATGAAGCTGTAGTGATTGGTGCTGCTCTCTCTCTGTCGTCTTCTGCATTTGTTCTACAGGTATTTGTTTATTTTGAATGTCTATTTATAATTGAAGATAAACGACGATAATTTCTGCACCTTGTTTGCATGAAAGACTCAAAGACAATGTTGATGTATCAATAGTACTGTTGCGAACTCGGCAAGTGTACCGATCGTTCCAAGTAATAAAGTAATAAGAAGAATATCGTCTTCACGAGGATTGAGGCACCAAATTTATTGTGACTATTATCTTTAAATTGGATGAGATAAAATTGAATTGAATTGTGATTTGTATTATGGATTGAGAAATTTAAATAACAGAATTAAAATGCAATAAGAATTAAAAACAAAGTTAATTAGATTTGAAGAATTAATTAAGAAGAATTGTAGTAAGAGCACATACACCTTTTGATCCGTATCTCCTTTACTTGGATCAATTGCTAATTTAATTATTCTAATTGTTCAGATAATGTATCTTTCCGTTAAACTAGTTAAATCCTAATTCTTTAGTGACTTTAAACCTTTAATCTAATAAAAACCCTAATTCCTTAGTGATCTCTCATAAATTAAGCATTAGAAAAATAAATCTATTCATCTGCAATCATACATCACTATCCGTAGGTAATGTAACAATTGTTATTTTAATCTTGTTAGAAATTAAAGTTCCAATGTTCCTATTGTAAACTCTAATTCTCAGAACTTTATTAGAATAATCAGCCCTAATAAAGATATAATCAATGCAACACAAGGTAAAATAAAACAAATTAACATAATAGAAATCAATCCAATTACAGAGGAGTTCACATTAGGTTTTGGTCCTAACTACAATAAAGAGGATTAGCCAGACATAGTTATGTCTAGCTTTGATAAAAATAGATAAAAGTGGGTCAAGAATCTTAAAGAAGAAGAAGAAGAATCAAACCCCTCAATCTTGAATCTCAATCTTCTTGACCTAACTTTAATCCCTCAAGAATGTTTCTCCTTCTTGTTTTGCTCTATGTAAGTCTGTGAGTAAGTGTCTCCTTATGTTTCTTTTGGCTTCCTAAGTCCCTATTTATAATTAGGGTGTGAAAATCTTCTCTTATCTTTTATCTTTGTGAAATCTTCAATCAAAATCTTGAAATCCAAAGGCTTCTTGATTTTGCTTTCTTTTCTTCTTTTCCTATAAAAATTCAAAGAATAAGTGATAAAGATAAAATAATGAAAACTTTTACTTGTATTAGCATTTATTGATAAATTATGATTGATTTCTTGATTCTTTTAGCATAAAAACTACTATATGCTAGAAGCATATCAAGTACCTTGAGAAATCTATACTAATCATACTTATATATCACTTTATTGATGTATAAATAGTACCTTGATGTATCAATATCACCTTGTTTTGACTTATGCAACTAACATTTTTCACTACTAATTTTATTTTTCATATTTCCAATGAATAGGAAACATTTTTATGCATTAAAAGAAAAACAGTGCATGTAACTAACAACATGACCATTGACAGATCTGACAAACACATTCATGCTTTTATAAAATGTTTACGAATGTATTCACATTCCAACATACCATGTAAGTTTTGGAGAAAAGTCTTGGTGGAAAAGCTTGTGGTCGTTATTTTTTGTATTTAATACAATAAAAAATATAGCTAATTTTGATAGCTGGAATTCTTTGCGTCCTTCCTTCCCTCCTTTACAATCCAGTGATTTTGTTATGTATCCAATTCATTTTTTTAAAGATAATATTGATTTAGTAGTACTAGTTAGTGACTATGTCATTTTCCTCCTCTAGCCCTGTTCTTTTATATGCTATTATCATGTTTACTGCATTGAAAAGAAATTGTGGTCAAAATAAGTTTAAGTCTGTTTTATTTTAATGGTTTTAGGTGTTCCCCATGCATGAGTCCGTTGAGATATGTGAGTGACACTAATATGGATAATGTAACTTATCAAGCATATATGCATATATTTGTAGCTTCTTGCAGAGAGAGGTGAGCTTCCTACAAGATTTGGCTCAGCAACTCTTGGAATACTTCTTTTGCAGGTTTTTGTCTTAAACTCTTACTTGGTTACAGTCTCATTCTCCAAGTATGCAATTTTTTTATAAAAAGAAAATGTGGCTGTTAGAACTCATTTTGTATATAAGTTACCTATTGATATCTTCTGATTTTGTATATTGATAAATAAGATATCAGTAAAGAAAAGCTTTGATGTAATTAACTTTGTTCCTTTTCTGCTTGCTATTCTAGGATTTGGCCGTTGTCCCTCTTTTAGTCATACTTCCAATACTAGAGAGCCAGGTGAGATGTAAACTATTGCTATTTATACTTTAACATATTGCCTTTCTGGTTACTTCTTTATAAACTAATGGAGTTGACAGTTTGAGATAATAGTAGAGCTCTTTATCATTCTTTGAGTAATGTTTAACATTTTCTGGTCATCAACTATTGTGTGGCCCACCTACCACTTTGACATACATGCAAATTTGCTTTAGGCCCACCAACAAAAAGCTATCTACCTTTAGTTTTTATAAAGAAAAAATGCCACATTTTTTAAAAGAAGGTCCTATATGTTAGCAAAAAGGCCCAACATATGATTCTCTCATTTAAAGTAAAAATATTTTCTTAAAATTTTCTTTAGGCCTCACTTGTCGTTGGGTCGACCCTGGTTACAATAATATCCTGATTATTCTTTTTTTACTTACTATAAATTTGAGGTTAAAAATTTGGTTATTTGATAATCAGATGCATGATGCATCAACTTTTGCATTCATTCTTCATCCTGTGCTTTCTTATTTTTCATTCTAGAATATAACTGAGGGAAGTATTTGGCCCATGCTTGCTCAAGAAAGTTTAAAGGCATTAGGTGGATTGGGTCTGCTTTCACTTGGGGCAAAGTACATTCTCAGAAGAGTTTTTGAGGTCTGTATCACATTATTTCAAGAAAGATTTTTATCCAAAAAAATAAAATGTGTCCAAACTCATTTTTGATATGTGTTAGGCAGTAAAATGTTGGTCAAATTCAGGTTGTTGCAGATACAAGGAGCTCAGAGGCTTTTGTTGCTCTTTGCTTGCTGACTGTTGCTGGGACTTCACTAGTCACACAGAATTTGGGATTTAGTGACACGGTTCCGTATTTTCCAATGCTTAGGATTTTAATTTGGGATTGTGGAGAATCATTAAATTGAATATTAACTCGACAATTATATGAAATATCATAATGCAGCTTGGGGCTTTTTTAGCTGGAGCAATTTTAGCAGAGACAAACTTCAGGACCCAGATTGAAGCTGACATAAGACCATTTAGAGGATTGCTTCTTGGGTTGTTTTTTCTAACTACGGGAACTTCAATCGATATGCAGGTTAATATGATTATCATTTATGATATATGTAGCAAAGTTTTTAGATTTTCTAAGCATGGTTATTATGTTAATTTGTCTGTGGTGTCTGTGCATATATGCAAACTTTGATTTCAGATTCATCAAACTAGATATTATATAGGCCCAAAATTTTGATCACCTGGCTGTGATGTAACATTCTGATAGGTATTGGGTATTATGGGGTGTCTAAGTCCCTCATCGAGTAGTATGGGATGTTTGATGGAGTATTTAAGTGCTTGGTTCTTTGCCCTTGAGAGCTAAGGGAGGATTTCCCTAGTGCTTGGGTGCTTATCACATTTTTGTAAATCAAAACATACTGAAGTTGTAAATTGGATAAATCCAAATCATAGTAAATAGTAATCGTGCTATTGGATCCATGAGTTTATGAAGTTTAATGAATATAAACTTTGTTAGATCCATGAATTAAGGAATATATAATAAGATGTCCTTAACAAGCTGCTGTTTGCATGAAATTGGGAAATTTACACACCCTCCACTGTGAAACTATAGATAGATGTATTTCTTCCCCTCTATAATTATTATTTTTTGTTGCAGCTCCTTTTGCGCGAGTGGCCAAATGTACTTTCACTCTTGGGAGGTTTAATTGTTATAAAGACATTGATCATAACTGCAATTGGTCCTCGAGTTGGGCTTACTTTAAAAGAAAGTGTAAGAATTGGATTGCTTCTATCCCAAGGAGGCGAGTTTGGATTTGTTGTTTTCTCTTTAGCAAATAGGTAAGTAATTATCTAATATGATGCATTGGAGTTATTTGAGTTAGAAAATTGGGATTGTTTTTAGTTATAAAATTTGTGGCTTCTTGTAAGCAGGCTTGGGGTGCTTCCTCTTGAGCTCAACAAGCTGCTCATAATTGTTGTTGTATTGTCAATGGCATTAACCCCATTTCTGAATGAAGCTGGAAGAAGGGCAGCTAGCTTTATTGAAGAAAATTTTGATGCTGAGAATGTATGTCTTTTTCTGTAAGATTTACAGTTTTGGCAGTTACTTGCACACAAACACAAACACATGTGCTTGCATATAAGGATTGTGAGTAGCAATGATGAATTATTGGTGTATTTGAAAGGAAAAAAATCATGCATATTCATGCCCTTTGGATTATATGCTTCAAGCCGTCAATTCATTTTTAACTATTATTCTTTAATCAACTTAAGATGTTAAAGGAGAAACTATGGGATATAAAAAACAAAATAGAACATTTTCTTCACTATATGTGTGACAATCTTATGCCTCGTTGATTTGATTTTAACTGCAAGTTTACATTGAGTGCTAAATTATTTGCAGAAACAGAATGTTTCTGAGATGGTTAACTTCAACATTAGTGAACCCGTTGTTATCCTTGGATTTGGACAAATGGGCCAGGTAGATCAATCAACACATTGTAAAACCTGCCATTAATATTGCCCATTTCTAAAATTTATCCTTCTGTTCCATATATAAAGGTCCTTGCCAATTTCCTGTCCAATCCATTAGCTTCAGGAGGAGATAGTGATGAAGTAGGATGGCCTTATGTGGCATTTGATCTTGACCCCTCAGTAGTAAAGGTCAGTGTATTTGAGAATTGTGCATGGCTATTGTCTACCAGTATCTGCATGAGAACCTTTTCTTTTCCTTTTCTGAGGAATTGTTTGAAATTCTTGAGTAGAGATCTGCTGTTTAGAATATCTGCAATTCGGTATGGATTAAATAGATGCTGAGACATTCTGTCTGATGCCTTACACGAGGCATGGAATAAAAGGACAAGCTTTTTTATATTGACAAATTCTCTATTTTATATTTGCACCTGATGCACAGTTTTCTCTTTTCTGAAAAATAAAATTTCACTGATCTTGTGAATAGCATGATATACAAGTATAAATGTTCCCATTGAGTGTTGACTCATCAATCATATTTTGTTTCTTTGTTCTTATGTTTTCCTTTTCTTTATTTTAAGAGAATGAAAGCATTATTTCATGTCATTTCTTACCCTTCATATTGCAATCTCTTTTATATACCTTTCTTTTAATTTATTCTTTCCATTATGAACTGCTGGACAGGCAGCTAGAAAAATTGGCTTTCCTGTACTCTATGGGGACGGATCACGTTCAGATGTTCTTCACTCTGCCGGTGTCTCTTCTCCAAAAGCTTTCATGATTATGTACACTGGGAAGAAGAAGACAATTGAAGCTGTTCAGAGGCTAAAATTAAATTTTCCTGCAGTAATAATCTTTTTCCCACCCCTACCCTCACTGCAAGCCCCTTATCTCAATTGGTTGTGTGTGAGAGAATGTATGTGCACAATAAGGGAGAAATTACGGGTTTCTATAATTGATAGCAACTATGATAGTATGATATGGCTAGCTTAGTTTTAATTTGTTTATAAAATGAATGGTGAGACTCCAATATTTATCATAAGAAGCTTCTAAAAGATCATTCTGTAATTAGAGATCTCTTGCATACATCATTACATCATACCCCGAAATTTACATGCACACAAAACTATAAACAGAAGCAAATGGTATCTGATGCACTAGGACTTGTACATGTTAGGTTTATATTAGGGGTAACTTGTCTAATAAAATTCTGTAACTGTGTGTTTCTTATCTTCCTTTAATTTTGTTCTCTTCTCTCTTGGTTTAATATTATACTTAGTGATGAAATTTCTCAGATCCCAATCTATGCCAGAGCTCGTGATCTCAAGCATCTTTTAGATCTGAAGAAAGCAGGTGCAACGGATGCCATTTTAGAAAATGCAGAGGTACTGTCAAAAAGTTATTTCCCTCCCCTGATGCTCGGAAACAGGTGCTAAATATTTTATTCTTGCAGACTAGCTTGCACCTGGGTTCTAAGTTGCTGAAAGGCCTTGGTGTGATGTCTGATGATGTGGCATTTTTGAGTCAGCTTATTAGAGATTCCATGGAGCTCCAAGCTCAAGAAGGAATCGGCCAATCTGACGATCGTGGATTAGATATTATGAAACCGTTGCAGGTACTTCAAAACAATGATTTGGCTCGGGTAAATGATAAAATATGGTTGAAATGGGATAACTTGCACTATGTCCCCATTTTTTAATTTGTTCTTTGTAATTTTTAATGGCTGCTATTGCGGTGATAAGAAACTTTCATAACAGAAGAAACTGATGTGTCTATATTGTAAGGTGAGAGTTGCTGACGTGAGGGAAGCACGTGTTCTGGCGGCAACAACTTCACCAGAAGCTGAATTATCAGAAATGAATCAGAAAGATCAAGCTTCTTCAGTTAGAAATCAAAGGGAAGTAGATCCAGAAGAACAAGAATGTGAACTAAATGAAGCTGTGAATTTAGAAGGAAATGGTGTTTTAGTTATCAAACAAAGTAGTGAAGAAAGCTCAATGGTTGTAGACCCATCAAACCTTTCTTCCCATACTGTCACTGAGGAACCCTGAATAGGGCTTCTTCCCATTTATTTTGCTCCTCTAACCCCCATAACTTCTGAAAGATTTCAGGAAGTTATCATTTTCATTGCAGAGCTAACAATATATGTATAGGAAACATCCCAATGTAAGAGAGTTTGTAGAACAGCATCATTCCAACTCTGATGCTTCAATTTTTTTGAGAACCACAAAATGTATAGTAATTTAACACCAGTAACATAACTTTTATTTCTTGTGGGAAGTCCTAAACAGTTTAAACCTTTAAGGTGATATCAACGGTAGAGGTTAAAATGTAGCAATGGCGTGTGAAGTACTTTTTATGATGATAATGCATCATGTTATAATCGCTATTGAAGTATAGTAATAATAGACAATATGCTTTGACATGGTTGGTAGATAATCTTATCTCGTATATGATTATAAATTTGATTCTTAGTTTATATGTATGAAAAAATATTTATTGAGAGAAATCAATCTTTTAAATAGATCTCAATTTATTGTAAGGTTAGTTTTTTATTTTTGATCAAAAGATATACATTGATTAACCCAAAAAAATAATAAACTTGAAAAAGAATAACGTCCTACTTATTGACATAATTTGTAGTGTTCATGATAGGCTTCTATTTGTAAAAAATCTCAACCTCAACTACTGCAGCTAGTGTGCAAATTGATTTTGGACTGCTTTACTACTACAATCAAAAGGAAAATAAGTCGAATATCACTTCTTCTCGTCATAGAGAATCTTTTGACTGAGCAAATCCAAAATTGCGTGTCACATGCTAAGTTTAAAACTTAAATTAATAATGCATTGCTTTTAGTTGTAACTTATTTAAATGAAATTAAATCTGACAAAGCAGTTGATGCGTATTTTTGCTAAATCACATGTTACTCACTGTGCTATGCACAAAATCTTGTTGGAACCGTAACTTTCGTGACATAAAATCGGACGCTAAAATGCTTTATGTAATTCTCTCGTGATAAGAAATATAATATCATCGCATTGATTAAAAAAATACATTTTTTTTCAAATATAATTTACAAGTCTAATTATCAATCAGAATAGGTTTCTTTTTGTCTCAAAAACCTCAGTCATTATATTCTCTAATTAATTATTTTCAATGGAAGGTTCGTATCATCCACCATCTCTATTTTGCGAAGAAAGAAACTTTCGCTTAGTGTGACATTGATCAAACTAAAACGTTGCCCGATGATATTTTTGTTTTGTGTAATTGCAGATGTCCTTTGTATAGTTTTTGTTCGCTTGTAATTCTGCTATTTACTTTTCTTCATTAATGAAAAAAATTATTTCTTTTCAATAACGTAAAGTTGTATTGATATTTGTACTACTTAATTATTAAATGATGTAATAATCACATGTTTTCACTTTTCTTGAGACTGCAAATCTTTTTTTGGTGAGAGATAGCAAATATATTCAGACTATTTTTGTACAATTTTTCTATAAGCACTCAAGAAAATAAAAAAATAAACTTTTTTTTATAAATTAAAATCAAATTATATCCTTTATTATATAACCTATCTTCTTTTGGTTATACTTAATAAATCATTTTTAAAAATTAATGATTAAAAATTATCTTATATAATATTTTTAATTATTTATTATATATTTTAAATATAATATAATTTAAATATTCTAAAAAAATTATTATGAATTTTAATTATATAAAAGTAAGTATTTATCATACACAGTGAACGTATTAAAATATTAGTTCATAGTTTTTTTGGTACATATATACTAGTTCATATATAATTGAATTTAAATTAATTTTCGATAGTCGTACATAAATTTGTTTTCTTTTCGAAAAGTAAAATAAAGGTAATTAGAAACTCTTTATACTACTTCATTTCTCTCAAGAATTTTGTTTATTAGGCTTTTAGAAAGAATGTAAAATCATTTCGCATCATCATCTTCTTCTTTTTTGTGTGTGTTTATCACTAACTTACTCTACCATGATCTTATCATTTTTTTTATCAATCAGTTACTATATTCTTATTCTACCATTATCTTATCATTTTTTTATCATCATTATTATCAATCTATTACTATATTTGTTATGAACTTTCACTGTTTTAGTCTTAACATAATCATCATTATCAAACATGACCGAAAATTGTAGAATTAGTATTCAACGTGGTTTTAATTTAAACGAAAATACAAACACGCACCGAATCTTATCTTAAAGTTCAGTTTTCTGCAATCAATCAGTAGCATTGTTATCATTTAGGATTCTAAATTTACCAACCTATCATCGTCATTATAGTTTCTTATGCACATTTTATTAGTAATAATAGAACTATAGAAGTATCTCTAAAAAAATAGAACTATAGAAGTATATACGACTTAGATGCAAAAATAAAGGTATGTTCTAGATTCTAATTAAATGCTACAACTCACTCAAAAAAAAATCTTGACCTTTTTTTTAACAAGTCAACCTCTTGTAAACCAACAAAAATTGATTGAGTGAATAAAGGGTGAATTCATTCTAAAAAGATGTGAATTCGATTCTATTATTGATATTAACCTAATGGATAATCCATAAATCTTGATCATGATAAGTTTTCGAACCCCATTCATGTAAACTTTTCATTATAAAAGAAAAAAGAAGAAAAAAACTCAGCATCTTATAATAGATAAAGTTATAAAAGAATATTAAAATAATAAACTTCAAAATCGCGAGCTCCAGCTAATCATGTGCTGAAACAATCTATTTGACCTTAAAATTCGGAAAATTTTATAAGATTACAAAAAAATAGCAACAGAAATTGAGAGAGAGTGAGTAGGACAATTAAGGATTCAGAATCACAAAAGCAAAATCGTAGTTAACAGCAAACACCACCTGGACTTCTAATTATATAACACAAATCCCTATTTCTCAGCAATTCTGTTCAGTTATGATAACGAGAAAAAGTATCATCTCAGCACGTTGGTGAAACCAAGAAGAAGAAGAACTTTGGGGTTTGGGTTGGGTGAAGGAAGAAGAGCAACGCCACTGCTTTCTCTTTGACCATTGCTTACATTCCTTCAACCACCTTTCAATTTCCAATTTTTAACAAAAGGGTCATTCTCAAACTATATAATATATAAATTTTTAAAATTATATATTATTATATTGGTATGGCACAACAACAAGAACATGAAGGAAAGCCTGAGTCTTCTTCCTCTCAGCCCGAGTCTTCTTTGGAACCAGACATGGGCACCAAGTCCACCATGATTCCGTCAACGTCATGGTTTACACCAAAGAGGTAAAAGAAACTTCTTTTTTTTAACTTTTTTGTTAACAGATCTGTGCTTGAAAAAAAAATGGGAAAAGGAAGAAAATTTTGAATTTTTGTGATATGGGTATGTGTTATGGAGGGGGAGTAAGTCCGGGTATGTTCGTTTTTTCTTTTCAATTTTTGTGATATTGGGGTGTTTTTTGTTCTTTTAAATGTTGGTGATGGATTTTTGTTGTTGGGTGTTATGTTATTCGTTTTTGATGATCAATACAGGTGTAGATTAAGTTGAAATTTGAAAATTCAATGCTTTTGTGCATTTGAAAATTTTCTTGATCTGTTTAATCTTGTGCTGTGTAGGTTACTGGCTATATTTTGTGTGATCAACTTGTTAAACTATTTGGACCGAGGAGCGATAGCAAGCAATGGGGTTAATGGAAGTCAACGAACTTGTGAAGGTGGTACCTGCAAATCTGGAACAGGAATACAGTAAGTGTAAGATATTCTAGGATCTTTGAAATAAACAGTGAAAACCATGTGTTTGTCTTAAACTTTGGTATTAAATTTTAGATGGAAAATTCAATTTATACTCAGCAAGTTAACTATTTGCCTATATGAGTTTTCCTTGTGTTTTGTGCTTATGACATACTCTTGTAGTATGATAATTTGGAGCATTAAATTTCCATAGCTTAGTAGTTGTAGTCTTGACTTACATTATTCTCTACTTCCATACAGGGGGGATTTTAACTTGAACAATTTTGAGGATGGAGTTCTATCATCTGCTTTTATGGTTGGACTTCTTGTGGCTTCTCCAATATTTGCTTCTCTAGCAAAGAGGTAATGATTGTTCTTGCTGAAATAGTTGTTACATATTCCTGCTGTGTACCTTTGATAAGTAAGGCACGTAGTCTTGTGGTTAAGTCTTAATATCTCATAATACTGGATAGATTTTATCTTGGTACCAGGGTCAGGGGCCATACATTTTATCACATCATTTTAAATAAATTTCTTTATTAAAACTGATTAATGACCTTACAGACATTCACACATAATAGTCCTGTCCTTGATGATTGAGACTTGAGACATCAACATCAACCGCACCTTTAACCCAAGTTAATTGGGGTCGGTGGTAAATGAACACAATGATAAATCGAAAAAGAGACAAAGAAAGAGAAAGGGAGATGGGAAGAAAAAAGTGGAAATAAGACAAAAGAGAAAAAATAAGCTAAAATAAAAGAAGGGTGAAAGGAAGAAGAGAGAAAAGAAGAGGAAAAGAACTAAAATAAGGGAACGACCGGAACATAGAACTACTAATGGATTTAACCCTCCACCAAGCTCATAGCTTTTCTCCACTCCGTCCTAAGACATTCCGTCCTCCAATCTATATCCCACTCCATTAGGTCTTGTATAACTATCTTTCCTCAGGTAAGTTTCGGTCGACCTCTACCTCTCTTTGTGTCGAGCTCTTGGTAACAAATTCTTGTTCTAACGGGAGCATCCAGTAGCCGTCTCACAACGTGTCCAAACCATTGAGACTTGAGAGATTTACTATTTTTTGTTTGTACCAAAAATTCCAAAGGTGTACCATATCCCACTTAGATGCCACAAGGTGAAAGAGGAAGGGGTGGGGTCACAAAAAAATTACAGCAACTTTTGTACTCTTCACCTCCTGTTTGGCATGGTGTATGTGAAGGTCCTTTGGCATTATGGTGTTCAAAGTAATACTCTACTTGAGACATAGTTTACTTGAGTTCTTCCCACTCAACCATCCAGCTTTGTGGTCATCCTTCTTTAGACTCGGTTATGCTGGCAAACTCTGGTTTTTGTCTTCTTCATATATCTACAGAGTTGTTACGGTTAAAAGATTAACATTCGGATAACTAACTGACCTCTGTCATGCACACCCACTATCACTTATGTGATTTGTAATTGTCATCATTGGTATAGGTAAATGTTTAATCATTATATAATTCGTATATTTTGCAGCGTAAACCCATTTAGACTTATTGGAGTGGGATTATCAGTTTGGACCCTTGCAACCTTATGTTGTGGTTTCTCTTTCAATTTCTGGTCCATTGCAGTCTGTCGCATGTAAGTTTCTTCAGTTATTTATTGAACTCTATGGTTTTTGCATTGAATACATACATAGTACATGATGTAAGAATCTTCATATTTATTTTCCTTATACTGTTGTATTTTTCTACAGGCTAGTTGGTGTTGGCGAGGCTTCATTTATAAGTCTTGCAGCACCTTTCATTGATGACAATGCCCCAGTTTCACAGGTTTGTTTCTGTCCCTGGTAATGATCTCAGAATGTCTTTATTGTCTGCTATGCTCATGTGTAGCCATCTTATACAGTTTAGTTATTGAACATTGAAGTAATTGGTTTATGGGATCCTGGTTCAATTAAAGCTTCATCTACAAATATGATGTGAATATATGTTGTCTTCAGTGGGTCATAAATAACTGTGATGCTATTTGCTTTTTGCAAATGCATCTTTTATTCAATCCTTAGAATATTTGTTTTAATAAGTTGTCAGTGCTTTTTGTTGGTTGTCCATTTTGGCAAAACCATCATTATCTAAAAAATGGCTTATGTGTCAAATACTTGATCCAGCTTGGACATTACATAACTAAAAATGAAACAAATACTGTTTCCAGCGTTTAGAGAATATTAAAGCTACCCCTGTATATTAATCAAGTCGACTTAACTTTTTATTGTCATTTAATGTTATTAAGCATTAATGTGGAGTGTTAGCTTTTTAATCATTATAGGGACTTGATCTACATTAGTTGTATGTTTGCTTCCTTTTAACATTTTTATGCTTTATAGATATAGTCTCTGATAAAACTGACTGATGTTTTCCTTGCCCTTCTTGGTAGTTGAAATGTTATATGTCATTATGATTGTTATGTGTTTTCTTTATGGTGGAAACCTATCTTACAATGGTGTCTATCTCAGAAAACGGTGTGGCTTGCTATATTTTACATGTGTATACCAGCAGGATATGCAATTGGCTACATCTATGGTGGTTTGGTAAGATTTCCTTTGGTTTTAATGCCGGTATTAAATTCTAGTTGTAAAACCTGTAATGTAAGTACAGAGTAAATATAATTCTCTAAATAAATTTTGAAAACTAAATGAAAAATAAAATGTTTTGGATATGAAAATCTTAAATTGAAAGGTCCTTAAAAGTAGAAAGGGAGTGTAGGTAAAGGAAATCTTGGATGGCAAGATGTGGAACCCTCTTTTATCAGTACTTATACTTAAGAAACAATCTTGTATATCTTCTATTTTTCTTGCCGTTAAATTGCTTTTTCTTATTTTATCCTTTCATTGTTTATAAACAGGTTGGAAACCATTTTGGTTGGCGTTATGCGTTTTGGGTGGAAGCTATATTGATGTTTCCATTTGCTATTTTGGGATTTGTTATGAAGCCTTTGCAGTTAAAAGGTGCACATTCTTCTCCTTCATTGATTTCTTGTAGCTCCATAACTTTGTTTCCCATACCTAAACTATTTGTGCTTCCAGGTTTTGCCCCTACTGATTCAGAAAAGGCACTGATACTGGAGACGGTGGAATCAGAAGTTCCAGGTACTGTTATGTTTTAGAGTGGAGCTACATAGCCAATGAAGTTCCTATAATTTGGAAAGAGTATTTACTGGACTTGCATCTAATACAAATTTATGCTGATAACAATTCTACAAAGAAAGAGTAGTAAGACTCAGGTTCATGATCAACCCTATACAAGGCAGCATCTCCACCATGCACCTAAGTCTATAATAACAATACTTGTATGTGGCAGCATATCCCCTTTAAACATATACTTCAAATCTTTAAGTATGTGCCTTATAAAGATGTCGGTAATCAAGAATTTTTACTTTTTAGCTATAGACTCTTACCAGCTTATCCCTATGTTATTCCTTCATTGCTCCTCTAAACTTATTTTTTCCCTGGTTATTTCTCTTGTACCCTGTAATACCTTTTATTATTATTATTGGAGGATTCCTTATCCTTCTTTTCTATATTTCTGTGGTATTGTTGTGACTTTCCTTTATCTGCAAAAAGGATAAAATATATTCCTCTCCTATGAAGCCCTAGTTGTTGAGCAAACTTTCAGATTAATGTTTTATCAAACAACTAGGTTTACTTGTTTTCAAAGAAAACAAGTAGGGAGAAGAGACATTTTGCTTTATAAAGATGTAAATGTATACTAATCAAAATTCAAAACTACTCTTTTGCTCAAAGTTTCAAAGTTGTCTATGTTTGAAGTTTTTGTAGCCATTCCCCTCATGATTTTGTGGAAAGTAATATACTTTTTCTCTGGGACAGGCTCAACTCTCACCAAATTTCTTTCAGTTAACCAAATTTTACGTTTCTATTTTGTTTATCTGCTTCTGATTCACAATATTTTTTGTTGAACTGAACAAAATTCACATATTTGATGAAAAGATGTCAGGGCTTCAAATGGAAAAGATGAAGCATTATCCTTGAAGGAAGAGTTCAGAGACAAAAGCTCACATGAACCTTCCAGGTGAGAACAGTACCCCTATCCTATTGAGTGGTGTTTTTATATTGAGTGTATGTCCCATTGGTCATTATAGTTCATTGAGGCATTTTTCCTGTCAGTGTTTCTTGTCTTTAAGAATAAAGCTCTCTCCCTCCAGCTGACAATGATTATTTCACCATCCTTCTAAACTAATTTCTTTTTCCCTCTATTGATTTATTGTATGTATCTGACATCACTCGCTGACTGATTTATATAAAATTTTATTTTGTTTGATACCTGTCTTATTTTAGGTCAAAATGTGCAATATTTGATCAGTTCTCAAGATTTCTGAAAGACATGAAAGAACTTTTGCTTGATAAGGTTTTTGTTGTCAATGTTCTAGGTACTTCTTCCTCTTACTGATCTATTATAGGCATCAATTTATTTTCTGATTTAATTTGTGTTGTTAAATTTCATCTTAGAAGCTGCCATTTGACTAGCTTAGCTTACTTCTTTGTGAACTTCATATATCAATCTCCTCTGCTATATGTATACCATGTTCAACAACCATATTGTTTTGCCATATGAATTAATTCTGCATCTATTTACAGGTTACATAGCATACAACTTTGTAATAGGTGCTTACTCATATTGGGGCCCCAAAGCTGGTTATAGTATATATAACATGGTGAGATTTTATTTCGGCTATTGACCACAATTATGCATAAGATTTTATTAACGTAGCTGTTCCTTCTTTCCTTTATATCTTTTTACTTGCTTAAAAATTAAGCCAAATAAGTATATATCAAGTAATTTTATAATTTGCTGGTGCAATGCAATATTATTGTTGTACTATTGTTATATTAAATTATTGCACTAAGAACAATTTACTTTGGCAGACTAATGCAGATATGATGTTTGGAGGAATTACTGTTGTATGTGGAATATTGGGCACCTTAGCAGGAGGCCTTGTTCTTGATTTCATGACTAACACAATATCAAATGCATTTAAGGTTGGTATTTGAATCCAGAGTGTTTTTTACTTCTTTAACACTGATTTTCTATAATACACCCATCTAAAGTGTACATGTGCAATGATTCAAGCTGTAATGATCTCCACATAAATGTCACTGCTTAGATTCTCATAGAAATTCCATTGCTGTTTCCTGATCATTTTCAATTCTTTTGCAGCTTCTCTCAATAACAACATTCATTGGTGGTGCATGCTGTTTTGGTGCATTCTTATTTAAAAGCGAGTATGGCTTCCTTGCCCTTTTTGCTTTTGGTGAACTACTTGTATTTGCCACTCAGGTAATTCACTTCCTCATGTTTGACTTTTTATAGTAAGACATGCTAAGCTATATAGGTGCTTATTTTCTTAGTATTTCAACTACTGTGTTTGAGCATTCCTCAGTTAGCTGAGTATCTTGAAGTTCCTAAGTTATATTCTTAATGAATTATTATATTTCAGTGTTCTTATAATTTTCTTTTTAGGGTCCTGTGAATTATGTATGTCTCCATTGTGTTAAACCAAGTTTGAGGCCGCTGTCTATGGCTATATCTACTGTTGCTATTCATATCTTTGGAGATGTACCTTCCTCACCTCTTGTTGGACTTATCCAGGTTAGCTTTTTTTAAGTTGTATTCATTACAGATTCTGTGTCCTCAGGTTCAAGGGAAAAAGTTTGGCAAATGAGCTGATACCTTTGAGGCATTATTTTGTAAATCTTTAATTGTCATTAATTACCAAACAAGAGGGTGGATAACCAGATATGCAGAGAATAATGCATCATGTCATGTATATTGTACAATACTAAAATGGTTACTCTATACATATTGATAATGCAGGATAAAATTAATAACTGGAGAACAACTGCATTGATTCTAACAACTATATTCTTTCCAGCAGCTGCAATATGGTTTATAGGTAAGTCATTATGACAACTTCCTATTGATTTGCTACTAAAATACTACCTCCGTCTCTAAATATAAGATTCTTTTTTCAATTTTATTTGTTCCTTTTTATAAGACTTTTTTCAAGTTGTCTTTTGTATTAATTATTTTTTGTCCGAATACCCTTAGTTACTTTACAATAAATGCATTATCTCTCTTATAAGAATTGAATAAAAAAACTAGCATACAAATTAATTTGGTCGAAAAATAATTAAGTGGAAAGAGAGAGATTATAAGTCCCAATAATTTTAAGGGTAGTTTTCACAAAATAATAGAAATTGTTAACAAATTTAATGTTACTAACTATATTAACTAACTTTGTGAATTAGTTAAAAGAATCTTATATTTAAGGATGGAGGTAGTATCAAATTACTAATTTGTTTAACGTATCATTAAGGGTGTGGCTTTAGAAATCATGTCTAAAAGTAAATAAAAACAAGTCATATTTTCAATCATATCATGATGGATGTTGCTTTGCCATATTAGAATTAGTTAAAGTAGTATGGTCATAATGAACTCATAAATGTATAATATATGGAAGAGCTTTGTGAATGGGCTGTGTCATGGTATTATTGCAGGAATATTTTTGCCCAGTGTGGATAGATTTAATGAAGATAGTGAGCATGAAGTAGCAAGCGTGGAAAGGACAAGCACAGCACCATTGCTTGAAGAGGGCACTACTGAAACATCAGCATCTGGTCAATCCCAAAAATGCTGATTTTTTTGTATATTTTGATATCTGTCCAGCTAGAATTTGTTTCACACATTGATGGCACGTAGAAATGTAAATAACATTCTTTTTTTAATATTATTATTATTATTATTATTATATTTTGGAAATTTTGCATTTTTTTTGTGTAAGTAATTGATATACCACATGTATCTATATATTATAACATGGACTAATTGATATATCACATGTATCTATTTTATTTTTATTTTTCAATAGAAAAAGTTACCTACAGTTTTCAGATTCGAATCCATGACCAACAAATCACCAAGACACAACTTTATTTCTGTGTCAGGCTCGATCTCATCTTTTTATATGGAAAAAATTATAAATTTATAAGAATAAAAACTTATTTAAACTTAGTATTTAATATATTGTGAGGAATTTTTTTGAAGTGTAATTCTATATTAGATTGCAAAAGAAGCTACTAATTTTTTACTTTGCTGTTAGTGCTAATTAAGATGCAAGTGTTTTTAAAAAGTCATATTTTTTAAGTTATCAATACAAAATGCAAAAATTAAAAATTTAATGCAAAATATATTTATTTGTTGAGAACAATATCCCCTTTCTTACACAAAAAAATTGTATTGTTATAATTTATTTTGCATTTTTAATTCCTTTTAAACATACTCGATCAAGTTGTATTGATTAATGGGTGTTATATCAATCCTTCTGTTTTAGGTCTCGAGTTATATATATGTATTGTAGATTTTAGATGCGTAGTCCTAGACTGGCTTATCACCAGATATCAAGCTCTTGATCCAATGCCTCTTGAGGTCTCGATTCATTAGCATTTAGCAAGTACATTAGTTGTTATATCAAAGATTTGATAGTTAGAAAGATAAGATATAAGATAAAATCTAAAATCACGTAAGATCCTAACAATTTGGATAATTGTCAACGAACTTGAGTTTGAATTCTCTTGATATCTAAAAAAGCAAGAGATAACACACTTTTGAACAATCTAGCCAAGGACAATCTTTAGGCTGGCTTTTGGAGGTTGCCACTTTGTTCAAATAGTATGATTAATTTTTGTTGTAAAAAAAAGTATAATTAATTTTCTTTACACAAGGTTTCTACTGTAGATCTTGTGTATAAAAAAGCAAACTTTATTAGAAGAATTTGTCTTATCATTTTATGAAAAGTTAAGTTTCCTTACATAGGTTTCTACATTGAATCTTGTGTATAGGAAAAAAAATTATTAGAAAAATCTATCTTATCTTATCATTTTATGAAGGAAAAAAAAACACCCGTAATCTAAAGACAAAAAGTTCACGAATCAATTTTTTGATTAATTTTTTCATTATTTTGTTCATTATTTATATGTGACAGTGGGATACTCCGTAATAAAAGATTAGCTATAAAAAAAAGGTGAAATCTAAGTTACACTAATTCTAGAAAAGATACTCCATAATTGTTTTTACTATTTTTCATATCATACTTATCATATTTTTTTAAGTCTAACTATCCTAAATTAAGTTTTCTCAACTATACCTAACTGTCTGAGTTTTATATTTTTATCTTGACACACTTAGGTCATTTTCAATGCAGTATCTTAGGAGAGTTTCTTAGCTGACCTGACATCCTTTTTTTCTTTTTCTTTCTCCTGGAGTGCTTAAATTTAAGTTGAGTTTCTTATATAAGAAACTGTATCTTAGAAGAGGACCCACCAAAACTCAATAAAAAACCTATATAAGCTTCTAGCATTGGAATTTCTTATATACCGATGAAGTTTTATCATTATGTATGGAAAACAATTATTTTATTTTGAAAATTGTTTTACAATGTATAACTTTTATATTATGACATTCATTGTTGAAGTTATAGAGTTATTTGAAGTTAGACAATTCATTCGAATAAGTGACAAAATCAGCAGCAGTAGACAGTTTTCCATTTTCCATGGTTTTCAAAACATTAATTCTAAGAAACTACTATTAACGAGTCGCCCACAGACTGTTTCTTAAAATTTTCCCCAAACACTACCCTCTCTTTAATGCACTTCGGTGACTTTAAAAAAAATAAAAAATAAAAGAGTGAGAGACCGAAAAGATAGAGGTTAAATAAGAAATGATAATGTACAATTACTTTTATTTTGGATTTTTTTTATGTAATTAGTAGGATGGTTTTTATGTATAATAATAATAATATAGTTGATAATCCTGTCAAAAAGTATACAGTTTATAATATTATATGTTGTTACAAATGTTATAGATGGATACAAAATAATATTACCCTAATTTATCCCATGTGGCTTGATTTCACATCACTTTGGCTTATCTATGAGACTATGACACCTAAGCAGCATTGCTCTTGTTCTCCTACAAGGACAAAACACCTGTCCTATCAGTGACTATGATTCTCTTATCCTCTTGTGCAATAACTTATTCTGGGTTGAAGGGTTCTGCACTAAAATGGGTTACCAAATACAATCCTGTTCCCAAAATAGGATCATGAAACTCACTGCATGGTAGATTGGAGGTTCGAAGAAGCCTTGGCACTTTGTAATGATGGTTCAACTTTTTCTTTTAATGGACCAGCCATTTGTTTTTTTTTTTTATTAGACCAGGTATCTAATTTCACTTTTTTTTATGAAAATATGTGTGTGATCTAGTTTAGACAATAAAAAATCATGTTATATCAATTTTCATCTTTTTATTCTGTATTTATTATATGTGTCGGTATTGTAATTTGTGTTTATCATGAATTATGATAATTTATATATCCTTTATTACTCTTGTGACATTTATTATTGGACCTGTAAAAGCTATTTATTAAATTTAAGAAATACCATTTATATAATACTAGTAATTTTATAATTAAGAAAAAGAAAGGAAATATAGAATAAAATAAAATATAGAATAAAATAAAATATAGTCCCATTTTAATAGAAAATAATGTTATTGTATGAATATTAAATAACTATAATTAAAAATTTATAAACTCTATTAGAAAAGAGACAAAACCAGTCAACGGTTTCATTTTTCCATGGTTTTACACCCCTTGAATTTCCACCCTTTGCTAAACAATCATTCGTCCTAGAAGAAACAGGGTAAAGAGTAGCCCACAGATACTCTGATGCACTTTCTCTGAGTATATAAATAGGAATAAGAAATAAAGAACTTTAATAATTTCTTCCCCCAACGTGGCTTTGATTGATTCTCTTTCACATATTCACATCACTTTGGCTTTATCTTTATCTATGGCACCTACAGCAGCAATGCTCTTGCTCTCCCACAATGGCAAAACACACATACCTTCATCACCATCATCATCATCATCTGCAACAACTTATTATTTTAGGTTGAAAGACTCTGCACTCAAATGGGTTGCCAAATACAATCCCGTGCCCAAATCAGAAGAGGTTCGAAGAAGCACTTAAACTTTGCAGCTGCTAGTCTTGTTGCTTCAACCTTTTCTTTTAATACTTTATTGCTTTTTTTTTTTTTTTTATCTCCTCTTGTGTTTTCTTCAACTGGTAATGTGAATTTCATATGAGCTTGTAATTAAGTACCCTCTAGTCACAGAAGATTAACATGTAGATATAACGAATTCTTTTTTATTCAAGTTGCACATGCAAAATTAAACTAATTTTATAAAGTAGTTAGTTAAAAGTTTTTAAGAAAAATGTTTTTTTTGGGTAATTTAACATTCAATTTTGTTTATCTTTTAGCTTTTGGCTAATGGAAATTAATTACAGGAGTGTTTATCTCAGTCAGCATCATGTTACATGTACCCTCTCCTGTGTTTCAGATTTCGAAAACATTATTACTTAGGAATTAGGATTATGTTTCATCATCGTGGGCGTAACGTGGTTTCTTTGAATAAAATTTGAGTTGGATGGAAGTGAATTTGCATTGGATAAGATTGATTTACTCAGAGAATGAGAAATAAGCTTTCTTTTATGCTATTTAAAATTGATTTTACCCAGAGGTCAACACATCACGCCACACATAACGCAAGTTCCATCATGATGGTCTTAAGAGTTTGGTATCTGAGCAAAAATAAAATAAAGTCCTCATAATTATTGAAATATTATTGGTTTTCAAAATTTTCGTTACAAAACTCATTAATAATTTATTTATAATTAACATTATTTAAAGTAATGATAATATTGATAGTTATCATATTATTTTATAAGTTGTTATTAACAATAACAAATAATTAATAATACGTGAATAATAACATTGATAGCTAATTATTTTGGTTTATGATTTCAATTTGAATTAAAAATCTTAAAAACATAATTTAGAACGTGAATGAGTAAATTGGAATGATAAAATAGGAAAGATGATACACCTTAAACACACATAGATTAAAATACGAATTATGTTCAATCCATAAAAGGGAATCCCACGTGAGAATTGGTTCTATAAAAGGATATATAGTCTTCCCATGTTCTATCAATTTTCCAATTTCATTCAACATTTCCTACCTTCAGAGAAGACTAGAATTAGGAAGATTAGAAATTAATTAGAAAAAAAAAATATCTTTTAATAAAATATCAAATTTATAAAAAGATCTTTAAAATTTAATTGCAAAAAATTAAAAATTAAGTTAAATGATCTGATGTGATAATATAACCATTTAATGTTATATAATTCCACAATTCCACAATACATAAATCATACTTATATATGACTTAATTTAAAGTCACATCAAAATAATAAGCCTTGATAAGTGCCTAAAAAATAATTAATGTGGCTTTACAAGCAATGTAGTAAAATAATTGATGATTAATGTTATAAAACTTGAATCAATTATTAATTCAGTACAAAAATTGGTTCAATGAATTATTAGATGAACTCAGTTACTATTTTATTTAACATGTTTATCAAATCTACATTTTCTAATCAGAAACAGCCTAATAATTTTGATTAAATTTTTCTAAAACATTTAATTTGATTTTTTTTTTTACCGAGAAACATTTAATTTTATTCATTTCAGTCTTTAGCATTCAAACATTTCCTCAATTTTTGAAAAAATAAAGCATTTCCTCCATTTTTACCTTATTTCCATTTATTTGACTTTTTATCTAATACTATTAAAAGTCTATTATTCTGTTTACTATCCATCTTTTTATGCTACTAGTAATTTATATAACATAAAATTAAAGTGGTAAAAAATTATATATCAATTAAAAATAATATTAATTATCAGAATCCATTTTTTTGTTGTTGTTTAACACTATTGAAGAATAAAAATTACTTTTTTTTTAATTATGTTATTGTTATTGATTAGTTATGACTTACTTAAATAGACTAAACTCAACTTTATTACTACCAACTTGATAATAAAATTTTATATTTTACATTAATATGAAAATTCATAGTGTAATTAATATGTGACAATAAAGCTTAGGAAATATAACATTTTTTAAAGACTAATTTTAAAGACTTAACTTATTTTTTCTTTCTTGTTGTGGAAGAATCAAGGGTGAAGTGAAGGGGAGAGAGAGGGAGGAACTATCTAGGGAAGGAAAAGCAACACACATTCACATTCTTTCACAATTTCTTGCTCCAATCCCAATCCCTAACCAATTTCCATGGCTTCCTCGGAGATCGAGGTGGTTTCATCATCATCATTGGTCTCCAAACCCAACAACGACCAGCCTCCAATCCTCGACGTCTTCACCGCCTCTGCTCACGGCGACTTCAACAAATTGAGAACCTTCGTCGAACAAGACGGTGCCTCCGTCTCTCTCCCCGATTTTAGCGGCTATTACGCTCTTCAGTGGGCCTCGCTCAACAACTTTCACGACATTGCGCACTATCTCATTCAGGTAATTCGCATTTTCTTTTTGGTGTTTGTGTAAATGCTTTAGCTAAGAATTGATGATAGCGAAATTGTGCGTTTCAATTTTACTTTTTTAAATTTAAGTTGGTTTCGCCTTCATATGCAGCAACTTTGGATTTTTTCTTCTTTGGGTGGTTATGTGTCGTTTAAGAAATTAATACTTTTTGTAACTCAGTGAAGTTAATTTATGTGGAAGGACTTTGTGTTTGATTGTTATAATATATATATTACATATTATATTGTGCATACTTATGAATTAATTTAGGTTGAGTGTGCTTTAATTTTGAACTGTGCTTGTTATGAAGCATGGGGCGGATGTCAATGCTAAAGACAACATGCAACAAACGGCGTTGCACTGGGCGGCGGTTCGCGGTTCAACTCTAGCTGCTGATGTGCTTGTGGAGAACGGTGCTCGGGTCGAAGCTGCAGACGTAAATGGATACCGGGTAGTGCACTCTACTCTTACATGTTAGTCAACAATTGTTTAAATGGATTATGTAGTTGCATCAAATCTTCAGGAGGATTTGCTTATTTTTGGAGTAGGGAAGTCAGTAAGGCAGGCATGGGTTGGGGTTTTTAACAAAAATACAAATTCTTGTGTTCAAATTCATATCATAGATTGAATTATTGACCTCTTTTCAACTTATGCCCCCAGCTGTTTTCTAAAGTTAACCACCAATATCCAAATCCTTACGTCTGAATAGTGACTGTATACCCAATTTTATTCTTTATTTTGTATCTGGATGTCTGAGTATCAAAACTTTGCCTGACTTATTGATTAAAGTTGTAATATATATATATATATATATATATATATATGTATGGATTTGCTAATGTAAACACACTCATTTTTAGTTGGAAGTTGGAGTACATTAGCTAAAAAGAAGCAAGATTAATTTAGTTATATATGTTAGGTAAAAAGAAGCAAGATTAATTTAGTTTATGAAACTGTGACTTGTGAATGTTTCAATATTTTGTCAATAAGAATAAAATAAATTATTAAAAAATACTTATAATGATTACTAAGAGCTATCTACATTTTAATTATTGTCAATTTAGTTTTTTTTTTCTTTGAATAAATATAAATTCTTATAAATTGTATTGGTATTTGGGCACAAAATAAGTGAGCAAGTGGGTTATTGTGTGTGATTGGTCTACACCTGTTCCTATATAAGGAAAACCCTGGACTTATTCTGCCTATGTGTGAGATTGGTCTACACCTGTTCGTATATAAGGAAAACCCTGAACTTATTCTGCCTACCACCTGTTTAAATGTTTTCAGTCTTGTGCTATTTTCATAGTTAAATGGTTCCTGCAGGCAGTTCATGTTGCTGCACAATATGGACAGACAGCTTTCTTAAATCATATTGTAGTAAAGTACCATGCTGATTTTGATGTGCCTGATAATGATGGACGGAGTCCTCTTCATTGGTATGGCATGAACCTTTTGATTGCTATGCATGATGAAGAAACCTTATTTTGATAATGATTTGATTGTCTATGTCATGGTTCCACAATTTGCATGTTTCTTTTGCTTTTAATGCACTCATAAAATTAGTTAAAAACTCTCAATTAAATACATAATCAGATTATGCTTTGGCTAAACTGTATGTCTCTTTTCCTAATCCCAAACTAATTAATTTAATGGAGTATTGATCAATGAAATTTCCCTGCACTTCAAATAGTTTTGAAGTACTTTAGGGTTGTAAATTTGTTGTGTCAAATCGTTGAAGCTCACCCTAAATGATTGTTGATTATGGTTATGTATTCAGAAAATCCATTGAAGATGTTGATTTTTTTCCTTGGTTTTTTTTCACTTATTAATTCTCATGGCCAGGGCTGCATATAAGGGATTTTCTGACACAGTAAGATTGCTTCTATTTAGAGATGCAAGTCAAGGAAGACAAGATAAAGATGGTATGCCAAGTTTGCATTTAATTTCCCTTACATTTTTACAAGTTCTCAATTATATATTCTTTATATCATAAGGTCTTTTTTCTCTAGTTTTTTTTATTTAGTTCAGACCAGTCCAACATAATCATATTTGAAGTCATTCTATCATATGCTAAGATTAGCTATCACTTAGGAGGGCAGTGCCCGTTATATGGGGTTGATATTTTTGGTAATAAGTACTAGGACAGTTTGCGTGAACAGTACTATATGAGATTGAACTAGGTTTAATTTTTATTATTATGCATTACTATGGGTATCATGTGCACAATGATTCTGTGATCTTGATATTCTTGGTTCAAGGGGTTTGTATGCTGGACTTATCTATTTGAAATTTAGGATGCTTCAGTCCTCCTGCTTATAGTTTCAAGAGTTTGTTTGGGGCACATATTTGAGTTTTTATGTTCTTGACATTTGATGATATAGTCATCAAAGTTTGAATCTTATTATTAATTATTACATTAGATTAAAGTTTTTTTGATTAATACTTTTGAAACAGGTTGGTTTTGGCATTAAGGTATAGTTCTGTTGGTCATTTTGCTTTTCTTTTATGTAATAATACTCGATAAAACTTGTTTAGGTTGTACACCGTTGCACTGGGCTGCATTAAGAGGAAATGCAGAGGCATGTGCTGTGCTTGTACATGCAGGCACAAAGGAAGAACTGATGGTGAAGGACAATGCTGGGAACACACCTGTACAGCTTGCATATGATAAAGGTCATCGGCATGTCGCTCCTTTCCTTGTACGTAAAATTGGATTAATGAGGGTGTTGGTTGTGTATTTTTTTAAGAACATTCTTGATGAGACTTGTGGTAATTAATAAACATTGTTAAATTTAGTTTTGCTAAGTGCCTGAGATCACAGGTATACGTACATCTCATGAACCAACTATACCAAAACTTGAGTTATTGGGTGAAGACACATTAATGATATTTATATCTAATACGACTCCTCATACAAGAACCCCTTTGGCATTAAGTATGGACAATGCACTGTCCTACCTAACCTGTGCTGAACTTAACAGTTTTATTTTAAATAATGAGGGCCAATAAGAAACAGTTTATTTCCAGTGTCTTCCTTTTATCTTGATATCAAGTTCCATGGAAGAGTAGTTTAGGAAAAAAAAAGTTTATTTTTACATGAGATTGATACAATTAAATGGTGCTAACTTACTTTTTTAATTAGCGTAAATTTGTCTTTTTTTTGCTTATATTCAAGACCCGAGAGAGTATTGTTTTTCTTAAATAGATAAAATAAAATTCTTTATATATTATGAGTTATAATTTGTACTTCTTATGTGACTTGCACTTTTTATGTATTTTTATTTGAAATTTTATTAAATGCTAATTATTATGTTTTATGGTTATTTTGCTTATTTATGTTATTTTATAGGTATATATAATATAATTTTGTATTTTAAGTAGGATATTACTATTCATGTTACGGTCCAACAATTTTCAAATTTTACCCCCCTACTGATCCTACGTTAGATCTCCATTTTGATATCCTTGTACCTGATTGACCTTAGCTTAAGTAGACAGAGTTATGCCATCACAGAATTGAACTGTGGATAGTTCTTTGCATTATTTTGCATTGCTACTTACTGTTGTATGCTCTTAAGTCTTGACTAACAAAATAATTAACCATAGTGGAACTTTGAGTTTCTTTACTCTTCTGAAGTTAGTTGGGTGAAAAATGGGAGTATATTATATATGGCTGAAATTGATGAATTAATTTGAGAATGACGATGCTGTTAGCTTAAACTATCAAATTTTGCTTCTGAAAATTGCACAGGACCAATGACTTGTTGCACTTTGTTTATGCAGTTATACTCTTATTGGCTCTGCAACTGATTATAGTGTTATATTTTTGCAGTCAAATCAACAACGAGCTCATAGCAACTACTGGAAGCGGAAACTGTGTAGTGGGATAGTGACAGATATTGGTTATGCTCCCATCTTATTCTGTACTATAATATTTCTCTCAATCCTCTTCATCAACTCAGTTGTTGCAGGTATGTTAAAAATTGTATGCCAATTTACAATACTACACACACACATGTGCACTCTTAGTCATTACCTGGGTTTTTTGTGATGACTTACCTTGATTGAATATTTTCCACTAATGCCAGCTCCTAACCTTAAAAAGATTACTGCCGTTGTTGGACTTTGGGCATGGACGGCACTTTCTTCGGCAGTTGGTTCCCTGATTATGTTCTATAAGTGTAGTAGGTAATCTTCTGTGTCATGTATACGTTCTGTTTTCGATATGGTAATATAAATATATGTACTTTCTTCGTATTTGTGTGATGTTATGCTTTGAATGAATACCTTCTGCTGATGCATGCCTGTTGTCATCATGTGAATGCTCCAATACAGTTCTGTAGGAAACACAAGTTGGATCTAGGACCAAAACGTGACTAGTGTTTCATTTTCTTTGCATCCTCAAGTCATATTGGAACACTTGCACTGAAGAAGAATTGGAGAATAATCGTTTCTGTTTCCGTCAGTCTGTTTATTACAATTTATCATAACAGTAAGAAAAAATCTGAAATTTATTGATTGGAATCCTAAATCTCAAAATCCTGTATCAATCTGATTCTTGAGTAAGGTAGGAATGAACATGGACTGAAATGGAAACCTAGGGACCTGGAACATTCCCCTCCAATGAATTCCAAAAATACATGATAGTTCCCTCTCTTGGTTTCCCTCACTCCCTTTTCATTACAACCATTCCTCTACTTAGTTAATTAACTGAGTCTGAAACTAGTCAATATTTTGTTACATTGAATAGTGCCTTTCTTAAGGCATTGATGCCCAACCAAATCCTCTTACTATAGACCTTATTTATGGGAGTTCTTCTATTAAATAATCATTGACGGCTTTTATTTTAATTCTTTTTTTTTTCTGTCTAGTTATTAATTTATGTCTTGCGTCTAAATGATTTTGAGGGTTACAATTGACATCTGATGACATAATAAAATAATTAGTAGTGAAGTAGTGTAACTGGTGGCGTGACTTTTGCCTCATCAACAATGATACAACTGTAAAAGTTTTATGAATTGCTGCCCAATCGACTGACCTGGGATTGTTTCCAGTAACTTGAGACCTTGCAGACTCCATTTGGTTTATATCATGTAATGTAAAAGAATTTGATTTGACTAAAAATCTGAACTAGGAATTTGCCAGCAATGTGCTATTTTCCCTCAAGATTAAATTTAGGATATATAAGTAATGTTATTAATGAAAGATGACGGCTCATATGTCAACAAGCAAAAATCTGCCACAAAAGTATGGTGGATGCAATTGAGACCTATAATAGAAGCATGACGGCTATAATGAAAACGTATATGTACAAAAAGTATACTAAAGAAACTGCAGAATAGAATTAAAAGATAATAACATATATCAAGAACAAACTAGAAACATAATGTAACAACTATGTAAGAAATAAATGTCACCATAAGTACTCAATCCACAAATTTTAGGGATAATCTCATAAAACCTCATAGCATAAGTTTAGAGACGAAAGAGAGGAACAGAGAGACTCAAAACACAGGAATAAAGAGATTAAGAAAACATAGAGAAACAAAGAGATCAGCAAAGGAGATGCAGATGAAAGGAATGTAGAGAAACAAAAAAATGGAGAAAGAAGGAAAAACAAAGAAACAGGGACTCATGAACAGAGCTTCTTGGGATAATCAAATCAGTTGTTCGCAATGATGGAGGTGTTCAGTCAAATGGATCTCCAGTGTTGGGTTTGAGAAGACATGAGGCTGCATTTAGAATTTCAGTGTCCAACACATGTTGAATGTCTGTCGATGGTCTCCATGTTGGGTTTTTAATTTTTTTTTAAAGGGTCTAACTACTGCTTTTTCCTCCATAGCTGCTTTATCAAAAGTGGCCATTCTGCAATGTCATGGACCATGGCTATTTAACAACACTGGACATAAGATGATGGAAAGTAGGAATTGGTATGGAAAGGAAATGAATATAAGAATAAGAAATACTATTGAATGCAGAATTGCTAAATGTTTATTGATAGTATAAATTATTTTATGATTTTGCCCAGTACCTGAATTTGGGAAGTGTTTCTCCTTTTGCATTGAATTTTTTAAATAAGGAGATAGTTATTTTTCCTGTATTGTTTTGTAATCACGTGGCATTTTCTTGGCAAATTATGTTCAGTTCTAATTTTGGTCATATATTTTATTATTCTTTTATTTGGTTTAATGTCATTTGCTGTCCATAATCATGCAATTCGTTTGTTATATGTATTATTAAATATTAAATATGACCATGTGTCCTGAAATGTCAAAGAAAAAAAATCTTGGAGTTTAACTTTCCATCAACACTAATTTATTCATGTTATTTCAATCCTATGCAGTAAAGATCCTGGTTATATAAAACGACTTGGAGACTTGGGTACTCAAAGTGATACAGAGGTATGCAGTCCTTTTGTGGTGGTTGTTTAAAAAAAGGTTGCTTTCAACTGATGATTGTTTCGAAGAAAAGACTTGCACCCCCAAACTGGATTTTATTAGGGAAACTATCATATTACATGGGTCCTCTTTTTCTTATTAATGACTTTGTGGTAGTATGTTGAGACATAAACATGGACATTGCTATTATACTGCATTTATTGTAACTTAGATATCATATACTCTCTTCCTCCCTAATTACAAGACATTGCTGACTAATGTACACTTATTAAGAAAGTTGGTTAATTTAGTTATTAACATTAAATTTGTTTGTAATTGTATTATTTTTCCAAAATTGCCCTTAAGTAACTAATGCATGGAGAGAGAATAATAGTAGTGGAGTTTTAATTTTTAAAACTAAACTCTTCCATTCTCCAATCCTCATAAGAGAGAGAGAAAGAGACAATTCATAGCATTAGCATCTATTATTTATGAACTAAATTAATTAATGGTACATTCAACATTAACATCAATAGCAACAACACCTTTAACTCAAGCTAATTGAGGTCAGTGGTAGATGAACTCAATGATAGATATGAGGAGGTTGGAAAAAAAAAAGATGAAAAGGAAAAAGACTAAAAAGAGACCATATGGAACATAGAGATAATAATGGGTCTAACCCTCCACCAAGCTTATAACTTTTCTCTATTCCGTCTTAAGACACATCGTTCGTCAATTTGTATCTCACTCCATTAAGTCTTGTTTAACTAATTAAGAGGACATTAGTAAAAAAAATTATGCAATGGACAAGTAGAAAAGAGTCTTGTAAAAAGAGACAAAAAATTTCAAAACAATGTCTTACAAAAAGGGACGGAGGGAGTAGTTAGAAATGACTTGGTTTTATATATCAGCATACAATGGATGTATGTGGCGCATAAATTCTGTTGCATGTGAGGCAATGCAATACTTGATGCAACTCCCTGAGATATGACTAGAGCATTGACAAGAACATATGATTATGTGTATCTTTTATATGAATGAATGCCATGTTTTACTTTATTATATGTTTATTTAAAAAAAAATTAAGTTGTAGAATCTGTGAGCATTATGTTTTATATTCTGCAGGATCCTTTATTGAATATTGATCTGAATAGTTCCTCTGTTTGGATGGGAAATTGGTCTCAACTTTGCCCTACCTGCAAGGTTTACATGATATTCTTTTGAGTATTTAAAAAATCTGATGTTGAGACTTTACTTACAGTTCTGTATTTTACTTTATTAAATTCTCAAAACAAGTTATCGCTTATCAGGTTTTCTCGAATTGTATCATCAGATAATAAGACCTGTCCGATCTAAGCATTGCCCAACTTGTAAGCGATGTGTGGAACAGTTTGACCACCACTGTCCATGGATATCTAACTGTGTTGGGAAGGTAAGGAGTGTTGTGCTATTTTAATTGTTACCCACAAGATCAAAAGTGCATTCTTCTGATGGATTTCTTTTATTTTTTGGGTTTTATTTACAATAGATGGATATGTGATAAATCAATAAGATTATTTCCTTCCTCAATATATTTGATATGGAAATAAGATGCTCTACTTGACTTTTGTGGTCAAACAGAGCTGTTTTTCTTCTTTTCATCAGTCCGTTTACTAATAACCTTAATATCATACTTGGTATGCATCTTGCAGAGGAACAAAAGGGATTTCTTTATTTTTATCTGCCTGGGAACTTTGACTTCTTCCCTTTCTGGTGCCGTTGCAGTTCAAAGTATGTCCTGAAGAGCTCTTTTTTTCACCATTCTATATATTGAAAATGTATAATTTATTGTTTCGCTTGAAATATATAACAACAGCCTTGTTTTCCATTACAGGAATTTGGACATCTACACCAGCATTACTGGCAGGAGAAACATGGATCCATTATGTGTTAGTAAGACATCTAGGTTTAGTTGTGTTTTTGGTGATGGATGCTGTTGTTTTTGTTGCGACTACGACATTAACGATAACACAGGCTTCCATGGTGATTGCTTAATCTATACTTGCCATTTTCCCTTCCAAATAATCATTTAGAATTTTTTCATGTTTGTAATTTGTAATGCAGATTGCTCGAAATGTGACCACAAATGAACTAGCAAATTCCTACCGTTATGATTATCTTCGTGGTCCTGATGGGCGGTTCAGAAACCCATACAACCATGGTTGTTGGAAGAATTGTGCTGACTTCCTTTTTCTCGGCTATACAAATGATGATGAGATTGCTTGGCCTCCATTACAGCAGGTGGCAACTTAGAACATTCTCCCATGCTGTGTCCATGCATCCTTTGTTATATTATCACATAGTTCCAATTCGTAGATATGTAGATGATAGTCATTTTCAGCTAGGCTTTCATTCATTGACACATGTACATTTTATTACAGAACACAAAGAAATAAATATTTTTATTTTGGGCCATCAGAAAATACAAATTATTTTGATTCACTCATGTGCCAGTTGTGCAATTGTTTGGTGGGATATCCATTACTTTAGGAGGAAGTACATTTAAAGGATTGGAACAAGTGTCTTTTGACTTTAAAGGTATGCTTGGCATGAATGAAAAATGTGTAAGATGTGGAAAATGGCAATGAATTTTGACAGTGTTGGTCTTGAGGTTTACTTTTGCCGCCCCTCGATTTTCAGCATTGTTTTTACTCTTAACAGCACTATAAGCCTTTCCTTGCCAGGTGAGATTTATACAACTAGGAAAAGTGTAAATATGATAGTGATAGGCAATTATATTGTTGTATAATGTATAAATCTCGGCTTTGTTGTAATGTGAAGAGTGTGAATTAGTGATACGGTCCCTTGTCTATGCTATGACCAAAATCTCCCTCGGGGATTTTCTTCTATGGTTTTACTATGTAAAAAAAAAAATTAAAGCTGGAAATGGATAAGGAAGAAAGTAGTGTTTTTATAAAGAAACATATAAAATAAAAATAGTTCAAACATCCTCTAGTTTATATTGTATACTAGTTTTATTTTAATGTTAAAGAAATAAAATTTCACATTTTAAAACGATTTTTAATTATATTTATGATTTATTTTAGATTAATTTGAATAAATTTTTAATTCTGTTTAATGATTTAAAATTAATAATATTAAAATTAATTTTACTTTAACTTTAAAGTAACTGGATCGGTGTTTTGAAAATTAAGTAATAATATTTGTTTGACTCACGTACTAGTGTTGTAAAGCAAGAAAAAAAAAATATCTTCGTAATTATCATTGAAATAATAAAAGTAGAAAAAGGAAAGGATGTTTAGGGGTGATTTGGAATAGGAATATTATATATAAAGAAAAGTTTTATTGCATTTTTCACCCTCAAGTTATGATTAAATTATACTTTCCTTTATTTATATTTTAAATATATATTTATTTTCCTTCTTTATAAGATAAATGTGTTCTATTTGACTTTCGTGGCGTTTTTCAAATAAATAGTGGCTCTTTGTTTTAGTTGATAGGCATGAAAAGGACAGAAAAGAAAAGCAGTACATATTCTAAATTCTCAATTGTGCTTGAATGAAAACAACAAAGGGAGGCCACTAATTCATTTATTGATATCAAAAACTTCCGGGAATGTGCCATCAATGATTAAATATATATATATATATATATATATATATATATATATATATTTAATTCATAAATATAAGGAAGGCTTGTCTGGTGGAATTTAAACAAAATCAATGAATTTTTGTTGGTGAATGATGATTTTCAATGGGATGACAATGTTACATTAAAAAATAAAAAACTTAAATATATTGAAAATCTCTAAATATATTTGAATTTCATAATTGATCCTTAAAAAAATTATTTTTTATTGAGTTCCTAAAACTTCAAAAAAATATTTTGGGAGATACATGTCCTTAATCTCCGTTTCAAATATAATGATGTGTCCGTTATTTTGAACACGTTAGAGATATCAATGGTCCAACGAGGAAATACTTAGACATTAAGCCGCAGTGCACTCTTGGCAGTACCCATAGTTGCTGTGAAGCATGTCTCGGAAGTCCAACCACACGAACGGTGATGCGAAGGAGTGGTGATTCTGACGTCGGCATTCTCATCGGACTTGTAGGTGATCGTCGATGGCGTCGTTGGAATCCAGAAGGATCTTCTCCGTGTTGGCACCAGTTGGAAAATGATCGCTCCACGTGACCATCGCCTCGCCGCCTCATACAGGCGACGGAGTGTGACGATAGTGCCCTCCTTATCCAAATCATGTTGCGACGTCTCAAAGTAACTTCTCCGATTCTCGAGAACGTGTCTCATGGCCAGCTTCAAACCCGATCGTTTATGCCTTTTGATTTCGCAGTCATAGTGACTCGCAATTTTTTTTTATGCTCATTTGGTATTGTAAATTTCTCAGATCTATTCTTGAATCTGGTATCATAAATTTCTGTTGTTGGCTTTTGTACAAATTTCTCAGATCTAAAATGAAATTTATTATCTTCTTAGCTTTTATCATTGGATTTTTTGTTCTCTGTTGTTTGTTGCTTACTTGAAACCCATTCATGGCCATGGAGAAGCAATGGATCTATCAGTGACAAAGAGGTTTTGACGTTTTAAGGACTAACTAGAAACAATTTTTTTTTTTATTTTTAAATCAGTTGCAAAATTTGGATATATTTTAAGAATCTCTAAGCATATTTAAGCCTAAAAAATTTGATCACAATGCAAAATTGTTTGACAATGTGAAAAAGGTTTACACCGTGAATATATTTTAATTAAATTAAAAAAAATAACACGTAAAGGAGAACAAATTATTGCCATTTTTTTACATTGTGCTTTTACAAACCAGTTCAACCAACTATATACGGGTTCACCTAGAAGACAGGCTCTTACTCTCCAGAAGCCGAAGATGAAGAGGATTCTAGTGAGAAATGTATTATTGAACACTATAGACTATAAACAAAAATTGAGACTGGATTATTTGAGTGAAGAACATTGTCAACAACATGAATGGATGTCTCCATAGGCAATACCAGGTGGTAAAATAAACATCAGCTCTGCTGGATTCCACTTGGCCATGACTGGTTTTTAACAGGCTTCAGAATAGCTTCAACTTCAGACAGAGTCTCTTCATCAATTCCAGAAGTTGCAAGTTCTCTTGCGGCAGCAACATTTTCCTCCACCTAATTTGTAAGGTTATCCCAGTTAGAACAGGTCATTCTTATTAAGTGACTAATTCATATTACACAAACTGAAGTTGAAAAATTCTTGCATAAACTGGGGTGCACCTAAATTAGGTATACTAGGCCAATAATGTATTGAGACATTATTAATTATAGTAGCTAATAATTGATCAACTGTGGTAGTCGATCAGTAATTAACGATGTGCAAATAATACTTTACTGGCCTAAGCTTATTTAACTTGCAAGCACAAACAAAAAAATCTTGTTAGTTGCTGACTTTATTTCATTTTCCATACTACTTTTCTTAAAAGACTTTTTATGAACTCCATCAATAACCTAAACTCCACCAATATGGTATAATAAGATAAAAGACATAATCACATGAAAGAGTGCCACAACAGTAGTAAAACAAACAGCTACAGTTTGCAGTACTACCATCAATTAGAGCCAGGAAATTTCCTTAGTATTTTCCTCATACAGTGCTGCCCATTAACTTACAGTATCGGATAAAAAACATTGCATTAGCATGTACCTTTATTTATGCTCATGTCTGGTTTCTCTTTATTTTATTTTTTAGTTGGTAGGTATGAAAAGGGCAGATGGAAAAGTCCGTACATATTTTACAGAGGAAGATTCTCACTTATGCTTCAATGAAAACATCAAAGAAAGAGGTGACTAATTTATAGACCAAGCTGTATGAAAACTCTAGAGAAAGCTTTCAGCATTATCCACAAAATTTCATAGATTTTCACAATAAAGATATATACAATTAAATACGGCTATTCAGGAAGAGTATGAAAACAAACCTGTTCAACAGATTTCATGCCTACAAGCACTGATGTGATTTCCTTATTTAACAAGCTGTACTGCAATGCTAACTTTGAAATGTTTTTTCCCTTTTCTTTACAATGGGTAGCAGCAGCTTGACATGCAGACTGCAAAGTTTTAAATTAAAATACATAAAATCAATTCAGTTTTAATGAAACATGTACCAGAGCATAAGCAAAAAACAGAGATTGAATAGAAATGTGGTTTAAAGACGTTTGAGAACATAATTTAGTAGGCAATATTACTTGGATCTGGATTAAACAAAATAATGATGATAATTGCCTAATCTGGCAAAAGAATGAAGAAAGTCACGATCTTTCTTCCAATAGGTTGACTAATTCGACTTTCTTCTTTTTAAGTGTGCGTACATGCATGGCTTCAAATTTCAATTCTATTTTTTTTAATGTTTTCTGACATTTTTCAGCAGAACTAGGACACTCTCCCCTCCCCCCCTCTCTCACACACATATATTAACTACTTTCAGATCTTATAGTAAACATTTTCAGCTTGGATAAGAAAATTGCAGGTGTACAAGAAATTTAATCACAAACTTTTGGCAAATGATGGGGTGGGTACAAATTTCTTATTCACACTCATTCTCTGTCTCTCTTACTCACCGCGCCCACCATACAAATATAATGTAGTTTTATAATCAAACTCAACAATGGCTTGCTTTAAGAGAACATTGAACCATGGTCATCTACTACCTAATGTGAATTGAATTACACTTCAGTGAAATTATAAACACATAACAGAACCATTAGTAAGTGTGAAAAGAAGCAAACCTTGAGTTCCAGCGAAGCGGGATGCCATTCAGGTGGGCCAGACTTGGTGAGAAGGCCCATAGACAAGGGAGAAGCATTGATAATGCCAACCCCTTTGGTCTTCAAATAGGGCACCAAATCCCCCAAGGTAGTGTCATTCACACAGTAATGGCAATAAGAAAGCACAACATCCAGCGTCCCAGGTGGAACCCTATCAAGCACGTAACTGAAAATCCCCAGAGGAAGCCCCGTTATTCCAATGAACCGCGCCTTCCCTGCTTCCTTCAGTTTCACAAGCGCTGGAATCGTCTCATTCACAACCTACCCAACAACAACAACAGTCATTTACATCCATGTTTGGATAAGCATTGACAAAATTAATATTGGTTAAAATTGATTTGGAAGTGCTGTGATTTATGTTTGGATCAAGTTAAGAGCAAAACTCGGTATAAAAGTTTTGGATCTAATGCAAAAGCAACTCAAAGCTATTTCAACTCGAATCAATTCTCGACCCAGAATCATTTCCAAACTCTTCTCCAACGTGAAACCAAACATGTGATAAATTTAGGCAAAATCAATTCAGACTCGGAATCAATTCTCCAACGTGAAACCAAACACGCACTACTGCTACTGCTACTTCACATTGATGAAACGCAACAGCACAATATGAAACGACAGGTTACCTGGTCTAAGGAGCCGAACTCGATGTCGTGGCATTGGAGAATGTCGACGTAGTCAAGCTGCAACCTTTCCAAGCTCTCTTCAATGCTTCTCGTCACTCTCTCCGCGCTGAAATCGAAACCCTCCTTGTACCGTCCGCACTTCGTTGCCACAACGTACGAGTTCCTCGGAGCTCCCAGAGCCTTCAGTGCCTTTCCCAGCACTTTTTCCGACAGTGTCCCTCCGTAGTACGGAGAAGTGTCGAAGAAGTTGATGCCGGATTGGAAAGCGAGGCGAACGGAAGCGTTGGCTTGTTCCTCGGAAACATCACCGAATACATTGCCCAGTGGAGAAGCTCCGAATCCTACAGTGCTGAGTTTCAGTCCGGTTCTTCCAAGCTCGCGTAGTTCCATTTCTCTAAGTTCTCTTCTCTGACTCACACACTTCACACCTCTTTCTGCAAGTTGCAAATTTGCAATACCGGATTTATCTCTTGGGGAGTGGACCCACCCTGGGTCTATTTTATTTTGGGTGGGTTGTGAAGGTTGAACTCTTTCCACAAGGCCCAATTAATTAATTAAGACATTAAATATTTTTTCAAACCCTTAATTTTGATCTTAGCAAAATTTATGTAACACTGGTTGCTGTTGTAAGTGTAAAGGTTTAAATTCACTTTTGATATTATAGTTTTATGTTGTACAATTTTGTTCCTTGATTTTTTTATTACATTTTAGTCCTTTATATTTTAAAATTTTGACAATTTTAGTCTAATATTAGTTTGTGTTAATTTTTAATGAAACTATTGACATGACATGTTAATGATTATGTAACATTGACATGCTAGTCTGACAGATAATGTAACATGTCAATTTAATGTTTAATGTCACATCAATATATTTTTAATGATGAATCAACATATGTGTTGGACTGTCACATCATTTATTATGTCAGCATGTCTATGTCACATCATCACCGAAAAAATACATTATTAACTTTCTTTAAAAAAAATTGACACAATGGATCAAAATTGATTAATTTTAAAAATGCGGAGACCAAATATGCATATAAAATTGAAAGACCAAAATTATAGGATCGTGAAACTTTAGGAGCCAAGATTTGATTAAAGCCTAACTGTAAAAGAAAATTTCCTTAAAAAGTTGTTAAGGTGAAGCATTTCTCTATTTACGATCTTGCAATGATTTATTCAATTTGGTTTTTATGCTTTATTTAGTTTCACCATCATCCTCTACAACACGCTGCATCATCTTCATCAAAGCAAAGAACAACCTATGCACACTCTTGTACAAACATCGATCGTTAAAAAATTGAAAATGACCTAAGCATGAAGTGATGCATAATTGGCACACTAGGAATTTCATGTAGAGGTAAACTTTAATTACCAGCAATAGAAGGTTCAAAACCCACTATAATAATTGTACAGTACCCAAAAAAAATATTAACCACCTTATGATTAGGGTGAAGTCGTCCGAATAGAAATTCGCTCATAACAAAAAGTATAAAAACATCTAGTGGTCTTACTAAGAAAAAAAAAATTACCTAGTAATATGTTTTTGTTTTGATTTAAGTGGAAGCTCATAATAGACCTTATATAGGAGAAAGAGGAAGAAGGGATAAGCGAATGACAAAGGGTCAGAAAGCTTTGCAAAGATCAAATTCGCATACTCATAATTCTTAATTCATGTCTTGCAACTTAATTAATTGGGTATTTTAAGAAGGTAAAAGGCTACTAGAAGCACCATTGAGGAGAGTAGATTGCTGAATTTTAGTTAGGTGAAAAAGGGAAGTAGAGTCAAAGAAGGACAACAATATTAAAAGTTGTTAAGAAAATTCTTATGGTAAGTATCTTAAAATTTTGGTTATTAACCAATCTCAATGACATACCTCATCTAAAAAGATAAGGCTCTTGTTGTTTCTCAAGGAGGCACTTAATATGGTAATATATGCCTGTTGGTTTGAGTTCTCCATCGATGTAACAAGAATATAGATAGTGTATATCTATATGAAAAGTGATCAATGCCCTGGTTGCAACTAAAAGATTGACTAAAGTTAGGATTAATCTTTATAAATGGTTTTATTGAAAGTTGGCAAAGACATAAAGGCAGCTAATTGGGAAGAAAGTGCTACTTGGAGCTTAGTGACATTAATTCAATCTAAATTCTCCATGATCTGTGTCAGATTGTTTGTATCATCTTGGTTTTCAAAAAATTAAACCACTACATTGCACATACATATAATGCAAACTAATTACGGTTCTTATAGAACATCTTGGACTATCCTGTTATTGACAGAGGATATTGTTGTTATCTTTTGTTTCCTCCATCATTTTGTCCTTGTGTATTTGATGTTATTTTTATCCCGGAATAAGGAATATATTGAAGAGTGGACTATTGGTGTTAGATCTTATATGATCGCTCATACAGATAATATGACCACCAAAATTTTATCAACATTGTAATTTTCTGCATACAGCAATCAGCAATCAGCATAATCTAAAGGGAAAAAAGAGCCATCACTATTTCTTTTGCACTATCAAATGTGTTATGAATATGTTAAAGATTAAAGAAAATAAGATCTGGAATTAGTACAAAAAGGCCGATATTTTAGTATCTTTCTGAGATTATTGATGTCAAATCCGTTATCATCAGCAATTACGGATGACAACAAAAATTTAGAGTACTATTCTTATGAAGAAGAAAAAAAATCTATGGACAAAGAGAAGTATTACACATAGTCCTTATATATAAGAGACAAAAACTAGTTTTTCCTTATCACATTTATTTTCTGATGAACTCTACACCCTTCTGGATGCTTCCTGCTAACTCTTTCTTTGCTTTTTCCAATCCAATCCTGTTAAGCATTTCACAGCAAACGTTTCACTTTCTGTGCTTATTGTATCCAAGAAAATAGGGAATAGTTTCATAAACTACTATGATACCTTTCATACTCATTCAGGGGACCCAGTTGATAAACCTCTTCTGCTCCAGCACGACCAAGACGTACCTTGGTTGCAAAGAAGGGAAGTTCCGTAACCTATTGAAAGCATATGATACTGTTAAGCAAGACATGGAAGAGAAGATGAAGAACATATGCAAGGAAAAGGAGTTGAAAATGGCACCTGAGAATCAACAAAAGCACACTCCACTACCCCAGCTTCTCCTTTTAAGCCACGGAGGCATGCACCAGCAAACTTGGCAGCTGCATATGCCTATACAATCAGGAGTGAGATTTCAGCTTTGCTTGTTTATCTACTAGGACTTTGCTGACACTTAATTGATAATGCATGCAACTGTTGAAATATGAAGATAAATTGATAAACTATTAACCATTGACAGTGTTGCAGAACCAGCCCCAGCTTTTGCCTGTAACATGAATTATACTTGCTATTAGATTATGATGAATATTCAATCACAACCAAATATAGACAGGGAAATAACGATGTATTTTAGATTTCTTGAATATCTAAGGTCATGGATATCAAAACAAGGTTGGCAGTAGAGATAATCTATTCAGATTTCAGACAAGTAGATGCATCATTTGTTTTGGTATCTTCACTTGTCTGAACATCTTAAGCATAATTGATATGGCCAAGTGCATAGTCTCCTGTGATGATAAAGGAAATTGGAGACAGTTGCATCAATCTTATATTATCATGGCACCATAAACAACTTATAGTTGCAGCATCATACTATATGTTTCTCTATTATCTATTAATATTTCACAGTTGTTATCTTGTATTGGGCAGATGTCAGTAACTGAAAAAGCAGAAGCATAAAAGTTGATACTGACACTGTCATTAACTCATCTTAGAAATGCCCATAGGGATAAGCACATATTTATATAAGCCTAAACTATCAATACATTATATGCAGAAAATCTTGTCAATTATCCCTCTTCTACTCCAGTGACATGTTAAAGCTATAGGTTTATGTGACATTACCTCAACAACTTCAGTTCCACCATTTTGGATGCGATTTGTCAGGTATTCAGTTTCTTCTGCAGTGAAGCTACTGGGAGGCTTAACCTGTAAAAACCAAGTTTGAAGAAGTTTCAGTGACCTGTTCTATAATACTTCTTAATAAATTGAGGGAGTATTTTCTACAAAACCTGTGACAAAAGAGGTAAAATTGTGACTCCAGCATGACCTCCAACCACTGGAACATCAACCTCTCTTGGATCAACTCCAAGTACCTCAGCCTGAAAGAAGAAAACATGGCAGGACATACACCAGCCTCTATTCATACAATTCCAGCATATACTATAAAAATCTCACAATGTAGAAATATCTGCTCTGTTCAACCCACTGTAATACTTTTCAAAACTATATAAACAAACTAATTTGATCAAACTGAGTTATAGACTGTTTGAATAAGAACGGCAAAGCAATGCTTACCACAAAAGTATTTGCCCTCACAACATCAAGGGTTGTAACACCCAGTAGTCGCTTTGGATCATATGTACCAGCTTTCTTGAAAACCTCCGCAGCAATAGCAACTGTGGAATTCACCGGATTACTAATCAAGTTGACAATTGCATTGGGGCAGCACTTGGCAATTCCTTCAGAAAGGGTCCTCACAATTCCAGCATTTATTTTAAATAAATCATCTCTTGTCATCCCGGGTTTCCTTGGCACCCCAGCAGGTATGATTACCAAGTCCATGCCAGTGAGTGCACTCTCAAGTTGTTGCTGCCCCAGAAAGCCACGAACCTACAAATCCAACAAAAATTGCATTATTTGAACAAATAGCAGCTAAACATTGTTAAGTTCCATCATCAAAATTTTGTCAATAAAACAATTCCTCAACCTTAATAATTAAAATAAACCCCCCCTTTAAAAATCCCCCCATCAGTACCAAAGAGGAAAACTATTGGTAATAAGAGGATGAGAGGGATACAAATCATAGGCATAAGCCAAATAGAGAGAATAAGTCTCAAAAGATGTCATATTGATTAAAAGATAGGAAAAGTGAATTACAATGCTCCTATTTATTTTGTTAACCTAACCATGTGTAACTAATTCTTAACAAACTAATTGATCATATACTCTAATAAAAACAATTGTAACTAGCCTCAGCATTAACACAACAACTACAACTCAGTCTTATGTTAAAATTTAATTGACAATCAATAACTCTATGAAAAGGAAATTACCACAGCACCAGTGTCCATGTGGCTAACATCAGCTGTGACACCAGGGGTGTTGACAACATCATAAAGATGAAGAACTGAAACCAATGGATTCATCTTCATCAGCAAAGAAAGGGATTGACCAATTCCTCCAGCAGCCCCCAAAATTGCAACTTTGAATCCAGGTGCCCCACCCTTTGCTCTGCACTCACCTCTCTTAAGAAGAACATCACTCCCTTCCTGTCACAACAAAACAAAAGTTTTTTTTTTTTTTCAAATAATGGAAGCTCAAGTTTATTTATCATGCAAGGAACACATATCAAGTGCAAATGTAAATTGTTAGCAGGAGAATCAAACCCGCGACCTTTTTTCCTTTCTTCTTTCTTAACCGCCAACCAACCTTATATCTCCCTAACACATACCAAGTTGCTCTTTACTTAAATATAAACAACTCTTTGAAGTCTGAACTAAAAGTGTGTAAAAACTGAAGTAAACTGAATTGTTAAAGGAAGAAACCTGGAAATTTGAAGGCTGAAGATGAGCAGAGATTCTTGCAATACGTTGATTGGCTCCTGCATGTGCTTCCATTGGTTATGTTATGTATATTACTATTACTATTAGAGAGGGAAAGAGTGAAAAGTAGTAGTGTGTGTTGAAGCAGAGGAGTTATTATTATATATTAGGAAACAAATGAGGGGTGCAAAAGAATATGAAGTTATGACCAGAAAATAAAATGGAAATGGATAAGGACAATAATGGGAATCAAGAAGTTGACATATATGTCCAATGTTTTTCCCTTTTAATATAAAATTTTCTCAATTTTGTGTGGAATTCAGTTTTCTGAACCCTTATCCTATCATCTTCTTGGGTTTCAAGTGAATGTGGCTCTCACAATTTTAACCAAAGTTTCCACCAGCCTCTGTTGGCGTTGCATTCTGCTAACTCCTAACTATTCGCATTCTGATAACGATAAGTGAATATGATGGCTTCTAGTGACAAAAAAGTTCGGGATGAGGAAACGTTCAATATGTTCCACGTAAATTTTCATTAGTTTTCTTGTGATCTGTTTGATACAAATTAGGAACTGAGAAAGGAGTATATAAAATTAAAAGTTTAATGGGTTTTAAGATAATTATTTTAAAAGTTAATAAATTTATTATTATAATTAAATAATTATCTAAAACTTTTTATAGTATGAATGCATAATCATCTTTTTTCATAAAATTAATAGGATTGACGATTTAAGAGGTGAAATTTTTTTAAGGGTAGTTTGTTTTTATTTTTTCAAAGTATTTACAAAGACATAATTGTAAATCTAAACCAAGCATTCCAAAAAAAAAAAAAAAATTAAACCAAGCATTTTAAAGTAACTGAGGACAGATTTAAATATGCAGATAAAGAATTTTGAAAAACTTAGGATTTATAAGCTGGCTTTGATGAAAACTTGTTTCTGAACTCAATAAACGAACAAACTAAGATAATACAACATGTTGATTGTTGGGCATGTTACAAAGATACCAAAATAAAAAGGATAGAGGGAGAGAGAACTGTTTTTTTTCAAGAGAGAGGGATAGAGAACTTAGCACATGTATATATTTATCCTGATTATTCTCATATGTAAAACAAATGATTACATCTTCAAATGAAATTTTCTAAAGGTGTCAATATGGGTTTTAATTTATGAGTCATTCTAGCCCAACCCAACTCAGGCCCAATGAGAAAAAAATGTTGGACTTTCACTATTGACACTTCCACCATTTACTACATATGCTCTCCTTTCCATTTATTTTATTTAATTGACCTAAATAACCTTCTATTTTTTCCCTATTTTGAAAGAAAGCCTTTGCATGGTTCACACTCCCCACTCACCACACTCCCTTCCGTTGTACTCCCTCGTCTTCTAGTTCCAAGACCCGTTCAACATTTATGTCAGCAAGCTTGTCAACAAACTCTTCTCAACTTTCACATCATACAACCTAGTAACATGAACATGAAAAAAAAAAAAAAATTGTGAAGGGAAAAAGTTAAAAAAAAAAATAATCAATTTCAAAAAATACCTTCTAGAACATAATTACTATTATGGAAAATACCTTTCAAAACATTATTCACTATTCTGGAAAGTACTTTAAGAAAAATAAACTAGCATCTTGGAAAGTAATATCCACTTTTCATAATAGTGATTATATTGTGTTCCAAATAATTCTTTTCGCTATTGGAAAAACAGGGGTCATGACATACTTGGTTGGACAAAGTGTTGAAGTTACAAGGTATGATGAAATTAAATATAAGCATAACATTTTTTATAGGATATATAACGCATAACATCGACATTGAAGGATATGATGAAATTGTATATAAATGGCACATTACTGAGACTGAAGTATTTTTCTTATACAATTTGAATATAGAAGTAAAAAAAATGAAGGTAAAATTTTAACACTTTTGATAAACAAAGAAGAGAAAAGGAAGAAAATAGACAAGAATGACTTAAAAGGTAAGGTTTGTACATTTTTTAAATACAAGGGTAGTTTTGGTATAAAGAGTATTCATGATAATTAAAAAAAAATTAAAAAAAAGGATAGGAAGTATGAATAGAAAAAGCTCAAATGTTGGGTCACTTAGTTTGAGTTATCTCAATCCAACCAACTCACTTAATAAGTTATGATGGATTTGGATCAAGTTGGTTCATTTTTCTTTTTAATTTAAAAAAATTAAACTAAAATTTAGAAATATTAAATTACAAAAAGGAAATGATGTTATTTAATTATTTTATCTAAAAAAACTTAAAATAGAGATTTTTTTATATATATTTGTTCTTATTCTCTGTATTTTTCTTTTTTGAATTTTTTTTAATTTTTAAAATTTGGTGAGTGAACTCATTAAGTTGTGTTAGTTTGAATTGTGTTGAATTGACATACTTTTAATCATAGTTATGAAAATTGGACCGACTTGCCCGATGATTCGGTTGGGACTCAATGTCTTACGCAGTCCAATGAAGATGTAAGATTGGAAATAAAATCGATTCAGTGTGACCTAGTCATATTTGGTGAAATCTGATAATCCTGTTCGATTTGATCCAGTTGAAAAGTTTTTTTTATTATAATTTTTATAACATATTAAATTGTTAATATATAATTATTGAATAATATATAATATGTTCTTTTAATATTATTTTCTATCTTGATAAAAAAATATAATAAGTATTAAGAGTGGGCCAGGACAGGCCTCCCTTAGTCACAGCAACGCTCTGCCACTGCTTTATAGCTCAAAATCTTTTTCTTCTAGAATATGTGATTGATACCTTGAAAATTTAGGTGCTTTTTTTCTATCAAGCAAGGAACTTTTAATAATAATAATATTATACAATCAAACACTAATTCTGTTTTAGTACGTATTTACTCAAACATTAAAATATAATCATTCGGTATTATCCACCTTCTCCTTCTTCTAAACTCGTCTATCAATTTCTTCCACGTGTACGTGTGCTCTTTTTACAGAAAAAATTAGGGAAGGGAATGGTGTCCAAATTCAATGCTGAAGAAGTTTCCAACTCAAAATTACTTATATATACACCCTAAAGAGCACTTACAAAATAACATGCAATTACCAATACCATGTATTTATGCTTTAATACTTCTAATTACCGGATCTATGTTGGAGTGAGGGTGGGTCAATGCATTCTTTTATTTTAATAAAATCATCAATATCTGTTCAAAAATATTATATTTTGCATCCCTTAATTTTATGTATTTGAACTTTCTTACCAGTTCAAATATATGAATAAGTAAATGTACCATCTTATTTTAATAAAGTGCATATATTTTTCTTAAAATTTTATATTTTGTACCTTTTTATCTTCATGTTTAAATCCAACTATTTCATATAATACTGATAATTATTAATTTTTTTAAATAAATTATCCCACTGATCCAGGATCTTATATCCGAAACGACTTCTAATGGTGATTATCATGAGACCACACAAATGACAAAAACTGTGAGACTTTTTTATTATTATTATTATTATTATTTTAACATGGTACGGGTTGCAATGGCGCATGCATATGAATTATGGTGCATGGCTATGTGCTAAAAATAACATGCATGTTGCATCTGTTTAGTATTATTATAATATATATGACGACCTTCGTGTGAGCACGTGCATTCAACTCGTGCAATGCGAGAGGACTGATATAATTTTTGTTTTGCCCTCGTATAACACGAGATCATATTTAAAATATAGAAATGAAATGATATGCAATAATATTATATCTCAAAAAACAATTAACATAACTGTTTTTTGAGTTTAAATTATAGATTTTAATATGGTGTAACATGGTTATTAGATTATTTTGCCTCTTAATGTTTAAAAATCAATCTTTTAAATGAAATTCATTATCTCAAGGGATTAGGTTAATCTTGTTGAGAAATTGAATAGGGTAAATATCGGAAAGATTTACACCTGAATAACCATATATGTGAATTAGATACCACACCTTAACCCAAAACTTTAAAATTCAGATTTATGAATCTTCTCCTCACTTATATCATGTTTAACTTGTCTATTTTTATTCGATATAAAACTTTAACTCACTCTTTTATTTCAACAAATCTTTGATACCCGACTTAAAGATATACCCAGGTTTTAAAGATACATGTGCATGTCATTAAACTCTTTTTCACATACAAATAGAAGTGATTAACATAAACTGCATCTCAAATTTGATCTCAAACGACCTTAGTCAACGTGCCTACATCTAGCAAGTCCCTTTCTCCGTTACATATAATAAGATATTACCTTTAGTCCGATAATGACAGTGGCAGATTTTGCTATTTTCTTCTGGTTGAATTAGCTAGCATGCATTGTCGCAAATCGAGATTCCTCTGTGTATGAGACTCGTTAATTAGTACAAGCGTTCAAAATCCTAACAATTTCTCCTTCGTATAGAGAAAAAGAAAAGTCCTAACACAATGACAATCTCACATTTTCACCGTATAACTATACATTTAATTTAAATTTGAGTTTAATTTTGGTATACTATTGATTTCTTTATTATTCGATCAATTAAGAATCATTTCTTTTAAAATATTATTACAAAAAATTAATAATTTTATCATATATAATAATTCATTATTAGATGATAATATATAAAGTTAATTCATTCTAGTTAAGTTTTTTATATTTTTAAACAAGTAACTTTATTATATATAAAAAATTTGATTGTATTTTGTGAAAGTTTAATATGGTTTTTGTCTATCAATATATTTCTAATTAAATATTTATATTTCCCAACAAAATAACTTTATTATACATATTTGAGTAATCTGAGATATAAAAAATTATTGATTGCATTTTGCAAAAGTTTAGTATAATTTTTGTCTCTGCTTATACCAAAATTTGTCAATGTTGGTGTGCTATCTATCATACCGAAAAATACGCACAACCCCACAAATGTGAGAAACAGCAAAGAAAAGTGAAAACAGGAGCCTATAAAAAAAACAAAGTGAAAATGGGAAAGTATTATTATCAGCTAGGTACAGAAGCAAAACGTGCTTTCTTTATTTAAAAGGAAATATATAATGTCCAAAATCAACTAAAGAGAAAGGTAAACGAATATATGAGCTATAATACTTATTCCTTAAGTATGTACAATCATTTTTAAACCATCACTTAATCAACTAGCATGAGATTATTACACTTTTGAGTATTAGAGAAATACAATTGTGTTAAATATTTAAAGAAAGTTTATTGAAAAACAATTCAAATTTCTAGGATTATGGACGTAGAAATGAGATCTCGAAACACATTAAATAAATTTGTGATCTTTTTTTAGTTTATGTATTGTCTCTTGTTCTTGATTGTGTAATTTTTGAATAATAAAGATACGAGTATGTTTTCTTTTTCAAAAATGTTTTATTGTCGATAATAATTTTATCCGGCTCAAACAAAATTATTTCTAGTTCCATATACCGATTATTTAGGGAAATAAAAAGTATGTACAAACATTTTTGACCCTATAAAATAAAAGGGTTGGTCTAATTAATAGTAGCAAAGTGTTACAATTCAAAAGTCACACGTAAACAGGAACAAAGAGGTGTTCCAAGAATCTAAAAAACTAGTATTCAATCCCATCTTCTAAAATCCCAGTTTCACTGATCTCTCTGAGAGGATGGATTATCAGTACATTCTAGGAGGGATCATGGCTTGTAGTTTTGCATTTTTGTATATTGTGTACAGTTTTGGAGCAAAGAAGGTCACAGATTCAAGTTCAATACATGTAAAGAGTAATGAGTGTGCAAAGATATCATCAGAAGGTGGAATATGTTCACATGAGGATGCAGGAAGTGCTGACATCATCATTGTGGGTGCTGGGGTTGCTGGTGCAGCTCTTGCTTACACTCTTGGAAAGGTAGAGAAGGCTTCTATTTCCTGCACATGTTTGAGTTTGTGTTTCATCATCAGCATGATGATTTCTCTTGTTTTATATATAGAGATCTGTTTATGTGTTCCAATGAAGAAGATGGATGCCAAGTTAAAAATTATACTAATAATAAAAAGAAGCTTCAAGAGGGTGAAAAAAAACAAGAGTGAATTTTATGTTGAGTGAAATTATGTCTAGGTAGAAAGGTAGAAGATATGGCTATTGGCTATACTTATAGGCACTCACTTTTGAACATTTCTTATACAGATAAAATGTTCATTTCCTCTTTTTCTTCCATTTTCTCAGCAATTAGACAAAGAAAGCATGAAGTTGTGTAAGAGTCTATATAGATCTGTTTATATGTAGACTTCTGGACCAGTGTCATTGAGAAAGTACTACTTATGTAAGTATTTAACCAGATTCAATTTTGTGTTATAAGGTCCGTGTCATTTAATTTATCTATGGCATGGCACTGCAACAGTTGCTTTCTGATAACTTTTATGATATGGAAGATGTTTTGGAGAACCGTCTTAACCTTTGAGTGAATGAAGCATCTGTTTGTTTGGAAAATGATCAATAATTTTGCTTCTTTATTGTAGGATGGACGGCGAGTGCATGTAATTGAAAGGGATTTGAGTGAACCTGACAGGATCGTGGGTGAATTGCTACAACCTGGGGGCTATCTGAAGTTAATTGAATTGGGCCTTCAGGGTAAGCATCATGAAAATATTACAAGAGTTTCATTTTCATGTAGTCTAAAGATTTTTTGATTGTTTATCAAATAGAAATCACCATAAATATGACTTTTAAAACAATTATTACAGAAGTCAACAATTTTATTATACATGGAAATGGTAGTGTAAAAAGTTGTTAAACTATTAGTGAATTCTAATTAAATTCATAAAACTATTTTGTATGAATTTAATACATGAAAACTTTTTGTAACTATTGAAGCATGTATCTTAGTTAACAACTCCCTTGACTCTGCTGGTCAAATTCATGGCTTGGCTCTTAATAGATGAACTTTTGAATAATTGCAGATTGTGTGGATGAAATTGATTCACAGCAAGTCTTTGGCTATGCTCTGTATAAGGATGGCAAAAATACCAAGCTGTCTTATCCTTTGGAAAAATTCAGCTCTGATATTTCTGGGAGAAGCTTTCACAATGGCCGTTTCATACAGAGAATGCGAGAAAAGGCTTCGTCTCTTCCAAAGTACACATTTTTATCACTCTTTCATTTTGATTAAGAATAATTTTTCTGATATTTTAATTGACCATATGAAGTTCGGCATTTGCAGTTTTAGCCTTCTTATAGTCTCATCCTAATTTTCTGCAGTGTAAAATTAGAACAAGGAACTGTCACATCTCTACTTGAAGAAAAAGGAACCATCACTGGGGTGCACTACAAAACCAAAAGTGGACAAGAGTTCACAGCAAAGGCTCCCCTCACCATAGTATGTGATGGTTGTTTTTCCAACTTGAGGCGTTCTCTTTGCAATCCTAAGGTAAGGGGTGCTACGTTTCTCTTCAGTTATGTGATAGTGTTTTGGTTTTATTCAGGAGTTTCTAGTTGTCCTTTCTCAACTTTGAATATGAATAGGAGATCCTACAATTTTTGCTGTGAGTAAATCATCAATTTTGTCAGTAATCTCTGAAGTAATAAAACTATATGAATAATCGTCCAAGTATCAGGATATCTATTAATTTAGTCGTTAAATTGATGTATTTTAGTAAGGTTCTAAGGACCAATTTGAAGTGTTCATAATAATATTAAAGGGACTACTTAGCATGATTTCTAAATTTGGGAAATTACTTATAGTTTTTTTACATTAGGGACCCCTTAGGTAAAAGAGTAACCCTTCAATGATGCATAGATAGTTTATAATGTGGTTATTTTGGCAGGTTGAAGTTCCCTCTCATTTTGTTGGTCTGGTCTTGGAGAATTGTAATCTTCCATATGCAAATCATGGTCACGTCATCTTAGGTGATCCTTCACCCGTTTTGTTTTATCCCATCAGTAGCACTGAGATTCGCTGTTTGGTTGATGTGCCTGGCCAAAAATTACCTTCCCTTGGTAGTGGTGAAATGGCCCGCTATTTGAAAACTGTGGTAGCTCCTCAGGTACCAACAATATGTGTGCCTTGACTGTATATCTGTTAACTCTTTCCCAATAATGAACATTCCGCATATACAAACTAGATATCTTTAATTATATTTTGACGAACATATGTTTCATATTGTTTCAAGTTTCAACTAATGAAGAGCGCAAGGATATACTCTTTCAAACACTTTCTCTCTCTGATTTGTTAAAATTTATCGAAAACTACAAAATCAGAATAGAGAATCATTAAAAGATATGATGTTAAACGCACAAAATTTTGTCAATTTCAATACATTATAACCAATAAGAAAAATTGTATTCAAAGAGTGTCTCAGGATGTATTACTGACATTTCTCTTCAACTAATTGAGGAAATTGTATGTTTTAGGTTCCTCCAGAGCTGTATGATTCTTTTATAGCAGCTATTGACAAAGGAAACATAAGAACCATGCCAAATAGAAGCATGCCTGCCTCACCTTATCCCACACCAGGTGCACTTCTAATGGGAGATGCCTTCAATATGCGTCACCCTTTAACTGGAGGAGGAATGACTGTGGCTTTATCTGACATTGTTGTGCTAAGGGATTTAATTAAACCTCTTAATGATCTGCATGATGCTTCTGCTCTTTGCAGATACCTTGAATCATTCTACACCCTACGCAAGGTAAACATAACTTTTAGCCTTCACCTAATAACTTGAAATTTTGAGATCATGAGATGAATGTTTCCTTGTAACTTAGTGCAAAGCTTAAAAAACAAAACCACAATACACAAACTTAGTGCAATGTTTGATTATATTTGCAGCCAGTGGCATCTACAATAAACACACTAGCTGGGGCATTGTACAAAGTGTTTTGTGCATCTCCTGATCCAGCTAGAAAGGAAATGCGCCAAGCATGTTTCGATTACTTGAGCCTTGGAGGTGTTTTCTCAGATGGACCAATAGCTCTACTCTCTGGTCTAAATCCTCGTCCATTGAGTTTGGTTCTCCATTTCTTCGCGGTCGCTATATACGGTGTTGGACGCCTGCTCATACCATTTCCTTCTCCAAAACGGATGTGGATTGGAGCTAGATTGATTTCAGTGAGTACTTCTCATTTGCCTTTTTGCTCAAACAACATATAGAATATTACACACATCACTGCTAATCCTTTGCCACTAGTATTGGCAAATAGTGTAACAAATTTTGAGTTTGAATCAATTTTTTTCTCCTGGTATGCCAGGGTGCATCAGGCATCATTTTCCCCATTATAAAGGCTGAAGGAGTGAGACAAATGTTCTTCCCAGCAACTGTGCCAGCATATTACAGAACCCCTCCTGTCCATTGAACACACATGAAGGAAATACATGGAATATATAAAATGGTTCTCTTTTCCACATTCTTTTCACCTGTTGTATTACACTTTTGCGAAGAAGAATAAGAGAGGGAACTCATTCCATAATTAGGATACTCATTTTGTGCAACTGCAACCAATATTAAGTATTAAAAAAAACATTTTTTAATTTGGGACCCGAGAAAGAAGTTCCAAATCCAATCTTGCAAGTATTAGAGCTAAGAAATGCTAGGCTTTGTCTTCAATGCAAGTTGGTGTTATTTGGCTACTAGTATATGGGATATTGGTATTGTATACGTTATCTTCACTTAGATGAGGGGCAAGGTAAGTACACAGTGCAGAAAGAAGTTGAAGCAACCACCAAATAGAAGATAGTATTGCATTTGTCAAAGATTATTATACCTTCATCAATTTAAAAGCTAATAATCGGATTCTCCTTAAAATGGAACGACTTTCTTCCTTTTAAGATGACATAGAAATCTAGGATGGGGCCACACCCACAACATTTTCATCCCTGTACTTTACCATCATATCCGCTCGACAAGAAGAGGAAAAAAGCGAGAAAAAATAAAAAATAAAATGAGAAAAAAAAAGATATAAAAACTTAAAATGCGGTGAACGTGGATCGAACACGTGACCTTCAGATCTTCAGTCTGACGCTCTCCCAACTGAGCTATCCCCGCAACTTAAAAGTCAATGATATTTTTATAAATATAAACAATTCTTTATTATATAAAAAAATCATTATATCAAATTCTTATTCAAGTTAAATTATCTTTTACCGTCCAATCATAAAGTTTCATAGTTTAAAGATAAACCTTTTGAATACTACCACACCAACCGATTCATTTTTTAATATTAATATTTTTTAAAAAATTATTGAAATTTAATTTGCGATAGAGATGAAAGATAGTTGATTAAAAGAAATGCGTGATTACAAAAATTGTATACAAATAAAGATAAAGGAAAAGAATTTGATTGGAAAAAAAAATCGTAAATGTAGTGTAGTGTGTGAAAGAGAATATTAGCAAGAATAATTCTAAGAGTTTAATACTATCAATTAATAATAAAAAAGAATGATAGTGATATGTTTCTTTGACACTTTATTTCTAACAGATTTTATGTGATTTATTTTCTACTGATTGATTGAAATTCAATAAAAATCATTAATTTTGAATGAATTTTACTTTTAAATTAGAGTGTCAAATGAGTGTCATTAATATTTTTTGTTAAAAAATTATTATTGATATATAACTTTTGAAATAATTATTTTAAAATCAATAAATTTATTATACGTGATTGAATAACGATATAAATCATCATTAAACTATTTTTTTTATAATAAGTAGGAGATATAATGCTAGCTTGATGGAGAAGTGAGGAGAGATAGTGAATTCGAATCCTTCGTCCAGTAACAAATAAACAACTAATTATAAAAAGTATCAATCTGTTTTGTTTGTCAAAAGTCATCAAATACATTTGTTATTCATCTAATACTTTTTTTAAAAAAATAATATGATAATTTAAAAGAGAATACATCATTACTCTCCTATAAATGTTTAATTAAGAAACATATAAAAGAATTATTACAAATGCTATTTTTTTTAAATTTTAATTTATAATATAAAAATATATTTTTGGTATGTTTGATTGAGGGGATAAAAAGGAAAGAAAAATAAAATCCAATATGTCGTGCGTGGGAGAGAACAAAGTTAAGTTACAGAAGTGGACCAGAGTGAACTAGTTTGTGAAATTATGAAGTGACGATACGACCCCTGACTCACCCAATCAACATTCAATTCAACCCTAACATTCAATTCACTCTCTCTCTGTCTTTTGTTTCTGTCTTTGTCTCTGTCTGACCACTCATCTTGCATCGGATCTCACTCTCTCAAGTTTCAACAACGCCACCCTCTTTTTCTTCAGGTTTTCTTTCATTTCACTCCTCTTCCGATTAACACAACTCTTTGTTTTCATGTCTCCACTTGAATTTAATCCCTTTCTTATGAATTGGGTTAAAAAAAATTGTTTTTTTTTCTTCCTTTTAATGGTGGTTCTGTTTGCTTTTAATTCTGTTAGCGTGAGCTAGTTCATGTTGTGAATTTGTGTCTATGTAGTTTTTTTAGCACTTGTTATTTATTTATTTATTTGTTTTGTTCTTATTCTGCTGCAACAGAGCATTTTCAGTTACACAAGCCTTTCTACTCAGTTCTACACTTCTACTCAGCAAAATTGGGGTTTTTTCTTTTTCTTTTTGTGGGCTTGTGCCTCTGGCAGTTGGAGCTTGGATCTTACTCGGAGTATCATGTCCTCTAGTTTCTTATGCACTTATAAGTAAATTTGAAAAGGGCCTGTGATTGGGTATGTTTGATGGAATTAAAACTAGTGGGCGAACATATGGTGGAGTCACATAAGATTTTCCTATAACTATTGGTTTATACAAAGAGTCAATCTTGAGTCCTTATCTTATTACCTTAGTTTTCGATGTTCAAGTATATTCAGGAGCTAGTCTCTTGATGCTTTCTTTTTTCCTTTTTGCAAATGATATAGTTTTAGTGGGAGTGTCAAGATAGGAATTAAATGATAAACTAAAGGTGTGGTCCTTGTGGAGGGAAGCCTTGATACAACATGGCTTACTTTTAAGATTTCAGAGGTGAAAATGAGAGATTATACATTACCATATGTTATTCAATTTAGGTATTTTTGATCTACACAAATCAACGGAGAAATAAGAGTGATGCAAATCATTGGATTCAAGTAGGATGGGTGAAATAATGAAATACTTAGTTTTTTTCCTGATGTTAAGTTGCTTTAGTCTAATTGTTGTGAAAGGGACGACAAGAATCAGAGGTTATACAAGAAGATAAGATCAGGAATGAATGCATTAGAGACAAAGTAAAAGTGGCACATATTGAGGAAAAAATGGTAGAAGCCTCAGAAGGTTTAACCTTGTAAGAATACTAATAGAAGCTCCGATTAGTCTAATTAATCAAATGAAAGGATAGGTCAATAGTTAGAGGTAGAGGAAGAATAAGAAAAACTTTGAATGATACCATCAAAAAGGATTTAGATTTAAATTGCCTTTACGACAAAACCCCTTTTTTTGCTGTAGAAGTTTAGGTTCAGGGTTGGCTACCTAGTTCATGGATGCCCCTAAGATCTACAAGGGCTAGTTATACAAGTGTCCTTACAAATAGCTCACCAACAGTGGACCCTAGCTGCATTCAAACCCTGGTCACCTTGAATTGACACAGTCTAGCCTTACCAATTGTGCCAACCATTGTTGGCCAGGAGAATTGATTTTTGATAAAAACATAAGGAAATCATTTGGTCCATGTACCCAACCCACCTACTGCGAAAAGGCTTTAGTTGTTGACAAACATATCCATAAATTTGTGTCAATGTCCTGGCAAGGAATTGTTTATATCTTAATTATAATTATAATATTTTTTATGCTATAATTTGTGTAAGAAGTCCTCATTGTATTTCTGCAGAGTTCTGATTGCTTGATGACCCTTAGTTTCTTTTTTATGGAAATCAGTCCCTTGGATTATGTTTAATATATTTTTTGCTTGATAATTGCAGATTGTCATAACAAGGAAGCTTGTTTGCATATATAATAGAGAAAATGGTACTGTTGTTAGTTTATTTCAGGTTTGAGTGGTTGATTATTACTTCGTAGAAGTTAGCTGGTAACAACAAATAAGTAAATCTTGACTCTATGGAAGACTACAATTTTTTTGTTGGTCAAGAGTTCCCTGATGTGAAGGCATTTCGGAATGCAATTAAAGAAGCTGCCATTGCACAGCATTTTGAGCTTCGTACTATTAAAAGTGACTTGATTCGCTACTTTGCTAAGTGTGCCTCAGATGGCTGTCCATGGCGGATTCGTGCTGTCAAGCTCCCTAATGCCCCAACATTTACAATTAGAAGTATTGATGGGACACATACTTGTGGGAGAAATGCAAACAATGGGCACCATCAGGCTTCTGTTGATTGGATTGTGAGTTTCATAGAAGAAAGGTTGCGAGATAACATCAATTATAAACCAAAAGATATTTTACATGACATCCATAAACAATATGGTATAACCATACCATATAAGCAAGCTTGGCGTGCAAAGGAGAGGGGTCTTGCGGCTATATATGGCTCTTCTGAAGAAGGATATTACCTACTTCCTTCATACTGTGAACAAATTAAGAAAACAAATCCTGGAAGTGTTGCAGAGGTATTTACCACTGGTGCAGATAACCGTTTTCAGAGATTCTTTGTTTCCTTTTATGCATCAATTAATGGTTTTGTTAATGGTTGTTTGCCAATTGTTGGGCTTGGTGGAATCCAGCTGAAAAGCAAATACCTTAGCACATTGCTTTCAGCAACTTCATTTGATGCTGATGGTGGGTTGTTTCCACTTGTTTTTGGCGTTGTTGATGTTGAAAATGATGACAGTTGGACATGGTTCCTGTCTGAGTTGCATAAGGTACTAGAGGTGAATACTGAATGCATGCCAAAGTTTATATTTTTGTCAGATGGGCAAAAGGGTATTACAGATGCAGTAAGAAGGAAGTTCCCTAGTTCTTCTCATGCATTCTGCATGCGTCACTTGACCGAAAGCATTGGCAAAGAGTTCAAGAACTCTAGGCTTGTGCATCTTCTATGGAAGGCTTCACATGCCACAACAACCATTGCATTCAAAGAAAAAATGGGTGAAATAGAGGAGGTTTCTCCTGAAGCTGCTAAATGGTTACAACAATTTCATCCTTCTCAATGGGCCCTTGTACATTTTAAAGGGACACGGTTTGGCCATCTATCCTCTAACATCAAGGAGTTCAATAAATGGATTCTTGACGCCCAGGAATTGCCAATTGTTCAGGTGATTGAGCGGATTCATTGCAAGCTTAAAACTGAGTTTGATGACAGACGTTTAAAAAGCAGCTCATGGTGCTCTGTACTTGCCCCATCTGCCGAGAAGCTAATGACTGAAGCCATTGACCATGCATCTACATATCAAGTCCTTAGATCTGATGAAGTAGAGTTTGAGGTTCTTTCGGCTGATCGATCAGATATTGTAAATATTGGCAGCCATAGCTGTTCCTGCCGTGATTGGCAGTTAAACGGTATTCCATGTTCCCATGCTGCTGCTGCTCTTATCTCTTGTCAAAAAGATGTCTATGCATTTACCCAGAAGTGTTTTACTGCTTCAAGTTACAGGGATACCTACGCAGAAGCTATACACCCCATCCCAGGAAAACTTGAATGGAGTAAAACAGATTACAAGTCTTCTATGGATGATAATATCCTTGTTGTAAGGCCACCAAAATTACGGCGACCACCGGGACGCCCTGAGAAACGGATGTGTGTGGATGACCTTAATCGAGAGAAGCATACAGTGCATTGTAGTCGGTGTAATCAAACTGGACATTACAAGAGAACTTGTAAAGCTGAGATGATTAATAGTATAGAGCAGTTTTAGTAGTCTGATTTTGTACGAAGTGGTTCACCAAAGAATTAGTTTAGTTTTAACATCTAGAGACCCTATGTTTAGGACATTCCTATGATGCAGATCATGTAAAAGTTAGATATATATATATATATATCACTGTATTAAATCCGCGGGTGTAATAGAAATGAAGTTTACAACATTGGCAAGTTTGTAATAGAAAGCTATTAAAAGTGTTTGAACCATGTAATTATGTGACCTTAGGAGAGAGAAAGAGGGTGAAAAAATAAATCCTCCCATGCAATGTGTCCATGTTTGGATAATAGGAAAGAAAATATGGATAACAATACATTTTTTTTGTTTGATTAAAGAAAAAATAGAAAAAAAATAACTCTTAAAAGAAAAATCAATTTTTTCCTTTCTTTTCTAGTTAAATTTTAAACTTTTATCTTCTTTTTGTCTCTCTTATTCTACCAAACAGCATTAGTGTCACATTATCGGTTGTTTCTGTCTCCTTCCCATCAATATAATTCTTATAAATTTTTTTAATCTCAAATACACTTACAAAAAAGTGGAAAAAGAAATTTGGAAAATCTTCATCTAGACCTATGCTTCCTCATACAGTTACCCATTTAGAATATGTAATATTTTTTAACTCTAAATAAAACTTTCTTTTACTTCCGGAAATCTTTATTAGGCATCAATTTAGTAATGGTAGCACGAGTTAATAAAAACAAGATGGGTGCATATGAATTTTAATTTAAACAAAATTATCTTATTGACCAAAAATGAATTTTGGCTAAAATCTACTTAATGTATTAAATTGCTAGAGTTTAACGTCTAAGTTGAAGCAAAGGTAGAAAAATATACGTCCTCAATTGATAAACACTGCCTTTACATCTTATAATCTAAACTCCAACGAAAATCAATTGCATTATTTAAATAAGACAGCCCCTAGCTTCAGTCCAAGAGAACAACTCTTAAAACCAAATGAATATTCTAACTTTCACTTGTATAGCTGCTTGAACCTTCTGCATGCCTCCAAGACATTTTCCCTGTGACCAAAGGCACTAACCCTGATAAAACCTTCACCACCAGGTCCAAAACCACTACCAGGGGTTGTAACCACATGAGTCTTCTCAAGAATTTCGGCGAATACATCCCATGAGCTTCGGCCGGGAAAATGGACCCACACATATGGTGCATCTTTCCCTCCATAGACTTTAAACCCAAGAGAATCAAATGTCTCCATTATTATGTTAGTATTTTCCTTGTAAAATCCAATAACATCTCGCATAGCCTGCATTCAAATGCCGCAAGCAAGCCTATTATGTACCTTGTACTTTGAAAATGCATCAATTTAAGAAAACCACCTCAGTCTAGAAATAAAGTTAGTAGCTGAAAAAGCCAGTGAAATAGAGCAAATGCATGCGATGTTTAATATTTAAGAATGCCATAATAATAGGAGTTGCAGAAGCATCAAAGGGGTATATATGACATTGACATCGGCAGACCTTCTTCCTTGGGAACGGTGGGAGAAGGGGGCAGGATGAGAGAGGCCCATTTCAATAATGAAAGGAAATTTACTCTGTTTTAAGAAATTTTTAGTAATAAAATGAAATAACTGACCTTAAGACCTTCTGGTGAAAGGCAAGCCAGACCACCTGCCTGGGAAATATTTGAAGCACCGTTGAAACAAGTGCATACAATACGGTTGAAGTCCTTGGCAACAGGAAATCCATCAGAAAACAGCAACTGCTTTGGAACCACAGTCCAACCCAATCGGACTCCAGTGAACCCAGCATACTTGCTAAATGATGAAGTCTCAATGGCAACCTGCAATTGGCAATAAGATGTTACGCACATAGATATGCAACAGAAGTTCATGGTATTTAGTATTTAGTGAGACATCAAAAAAAGATTCTTAGTTGAAGAGTGAAAATAGAGACCAGTCCTTAAACATCAAATTATCAGTGATAAACTGACCTCTTTGGCTCCAGGAATTTCAAAAATTGAGCGTGGGTTGTCACCAGAAATATACATTGCATAAGCTGAATCATGGATTACTATAGAACCATTGTCCTTAGCAAACTGAACTAGTTGGGTTAGTTGTTCCCTTGTTGCCGCAGCACCAGTAGGATTGTTTGGAGAACAGAAAAATATTATATCTGGTCGAGAAATTGAAGACAAATCAGGGAAGAAACCATTTTCTGGATTACACCTCATGTATTCAATGTTTGCAAACTTCTCAACATTCTTCTGGAAGAGGCCAGTCTGGCCCATAATGACACTTGAGTCTACATAGGCCTGCAAATAAAAGTTCCACTATTTACAGAGAACAGCTACAAGAGATAAAGAAACTTGAACCGAATAAAAGTGGTGTTCCATCACATTCCTATTTCCTATATAGTATTTTCATTTATAATTATATATCAAATTCATTTTCAAAAGAAATAAATATAATTTAAATTCAATTTCAATAAAGTCTTGCATAATTCCAAATAGTAAACTGAATGTCTACGAACATTTTTCCAACCAAAGTTTCAACACAGTTTATTATACTAAAATCATATTTAGTTCAGCTTATTTTAGAGAAATCATCACTTCTCCTTACCAGCAGCTTCCTGAAAAAGCATTTGCAGAAAAAAATCATTTCTTAAAAATAATAGTTACCAAACATGGGCTAACAAATAAACCCCAATGAAGAAAACACCAATCCACAGCAGCTTTATTCATTAGTTGTAAAAATGGAGTAACAATCAAATATTCATCAGGAAAAAAAAAAAAAAAGACATGGGAAAAGCTTTCCCAAGTGTGTAATAAATAATAACCATAATTGTTTAGGTATGCAGTCGCACAAAGGTTACTCTTGCTCTTCTAAAATTTGTGTATTAAAAGCCTGAGTTAAATCTTCTCATTCTAGCAAAACTATCAAAGAACTAGCTATTAATTGAACTCTATCGGATATGGAAGGGACAACAATGTCCAGTATATTAAGATTGAAAATCATATATGTTATAATGTTAATCATTTCAAAATGAAAGAAATTATGAATCAAAGTTGAAAATTAATCAAAGACGTTGATTGGAGTTTCCCATGTGTCTACATATGTTCAGATGTAATTTTTTTTTCAAGTAATAGACAATCTTCTCATTGAAAGTTTGCTAACTATATTGAAAAAGCATTTCTTGAAAAATTAAAATCATTCTTCTAAGTCCTCTAATCTTATATGAACAAAACGAAGAAACTGGCTGATTCAACTATTTCCTGTTGCATCATAGAGCATAAACCAAATTGAATGGGCTAAAATCAGTCAGCATCTCACTCATTAAATCAATGAGATGTAACAATAGGAACAAAACTAAAGTCACCATTTTTGGCATATTGAAGCATAAATGAGTGCTTAAGCAACTGATGAGAAATCATTTTAAGCAATCACATAAATATAAATTACCGGGTATGAAGGATCTTGCACAGCCATTTTTACATTTGATCCAAAGACAATCTGCCACAAAATGAAAATAGAAGAATATTTAGTTCAATTGAGGAAGAACTTGTTGATTGTGGAAAATACCCAATTAACATGCCAACCCCCTGCCCTCATCCCCGCAAAGGAGAATACTTTAAACTAAATCAGAATAAATGGTCCAGGTGAAAGAGCACAATAGGCAGAAAAGGTGATTTAAGAAGGATATCATATATTTAAATTAAAAAAGAAGACAAATGAACCTGGAGACGAGATATATCACACTTTGCTCCATCTGAGACAAATATATCATCCTCTTCTATGCCAAGATCACTGTAAAATGTTGAAGCAAGTGCCCTTCTTAATGGCTGCATAGATTAGAGATGTCTTTATCTAATCAAATTCCCCCAAAGGGTAAACATCAACATCAATTGCAAGGATTAAACTTAGGCACTTGGCACCCCTCATTACAGAGAATTTTTTTATATATAATTACAAAGACAGTGCTTTCTTGTTATCTCAGTTCTCAAAGCTTCAAAGATAATATATAAATTAAAAGAAAAAAAAAATGACTGATGAAAGGTACATGACATACAATACAAGGTTCACTACACACCCTCAAAACAAGATCTAATGTGGAAATTTCCAGATCCAAATTTGTTACAAGGCTCAAGGCATGACTTGATCTTCCAGTAAAACTTCTCGAAGTGAACAACAAACTTATGTTGACTCAACTAAAAGGGAAAATATCAAAATTTTTTACTGAAATATTTCAAGGATCAAGAAAAGAAAGGAAACCATATGCTCATAACATAAAAAAAGTAAAATAAAAAAATATATTTTTTGCTTATCACAGAAAAATTATTTTTACAATTGATACCAGACAGTAAAACAGAAAGAAATGATAGAGAGAGAGAAGGTCTAGTAACTATCAACAAGGGTGGAAAACTGTATAACTGGCCTTCACTTTGATGAGTTGTGGAAAAGTAGACTATGTAAGTACATCAACATCAACAACACCTTTAACCCAAGTTAATTGGGGTCGGTAGACTATGAAAGTACACAAAATGAAAAATAGGAAAAATCATACTTAAGATGTCAAAGCAACATACCTTTTCACCTTGTTCAGCTCCATACCCACTGTATCCTTCTATAGTCGACAATGCATGTGATCTCTGATTAAAAGGGAAAAAACAACATTTACATGCAACATTAACACTTCGATAAGAAAATATACCTACAAAATATTACATATTTATGATATAAAAAAGATAAACAGATACAAAAAGCAATTAGACATGGAAGGAATTATAAAGATGGCGAAATTAAAGCTATTTAAGAAAAATCAATGTATGACATGTGGTACTATAATGAAATTCACCAGTAATTTTAGAGCTCCAACCTCAACACAAATGATAATTAATTTTAAAAAAAGAATAAGAAAAAAGACCAAATTTACTTCCCAATGTCCAAGCATTAAAGATATATCACATTTGTTCAGACCAAAGTTCTACCTTTGACATTGCATCAGTTATGACTTCAGGAATAGGTTCAGTTGTATCACCAATTCCAAGGCTTATTACTTTAGCATCAGGGTACTTCAGCAAGTGTGCAGACCTTCTTCTAGCAATCTATTTTTTTGAAATAAAATTGCAAAAAAAAAAAAGTCAGTGACCGGAAAGTAGTTACATATCATATAAAGAACTAATCTCAAAGTTAGAGTGTGTGAAAGAGAGAGAAAGATATAAACATTCATTAATCATTACAACTTTATACAAATAAAACAGTAGAATGAATCAGTAAAATAGTACATTTTTTCTAATTCTCCCTTATTTATCTTTTTTTGAGGTAGATAAAAACAAAATTCAAGGGTAAAACAATGCTACAACATCTTATTTCACAAAAGAACATCAATTCTGATGAAGTAGAAATGACTTGACTTACCCAGAGTAAAGATTAAAAGAGGAGATTGATCACGAAAAAATGCAGTAATTGAAAATGTTCAAAAGTTTATCATTCATTTACTCAATAACTTGTTATTTCACTAGAAAAGACATGCAATCCTTCAGCTTGAATTATGGGGACCTCCTTAATACATTCCCAACCTACTTCAACATATGAAGGGCTAAACTGGGACATGGTCACTATTCCAAAAACAAAAGGCTTGATTAGACATGTACAGTAACACAAATATTTTATGTACAATACGTAAATAATTTCAAAACATGGCATAAAGCATGCATGGGGAATGAAAACAACACATAATCAAAAATCAACAGGCATGTCAAATGAACTATGCACTGAGTGATAATCAAACTAAGAGCTTGGTTTCTGAACAAGATAAACTAAGAAGAACAAGACCAAAAACAGAAAGACCGAGTAAGCATTGCATACCTCAGGAAAGAGATAGCCAGCTTGAAGTTTCCCCATATTTGGATTGCGAGTGACCCCTGTCTTGTAGGCTTCAAAACGAAAAAGGAGAACAAAAAACTATTATCTCACTCAAAAATCACATCTCTAATATTTAGTCAACGACCAACTTGCATGCACTTTTTCAATACCACTTCAGCAACCCTTCCAACATACAATCTACTATACAAGTAAACAGCCCGGAAATGACTACCAAGAATTTGATTTCATGAACTTATCAACTACAACATTCTAAAAAAATGAATCACTAAGCAGAGCTACGCACCCCATTATAACATTGCCTAATCAGATGAAGAACCAAAGGAGATATAAGGTGAGTTGGATGGTTAATGGAGAAGCAAAGAGGGGAAAGGTCGCGGATTCAATTCTCCTGTTAACAATACTAACATTCTAACAAATTAATACTTACCGACAAAAAAAAAAAAAGATTTTAAAGGGTAATTATATGTGGACACTTCCACATCATAAATACAGAACACTCCATTAACACATATTATTTCTCTCTATCTCACTTCTCTCTCTAGGTGTCACTTAGCATGATGGTATCCATGCATCATTTTCCATTTCTAAAATAGGAAAGAGAATTCAAGGTACCAGTCTCAGCTTCGGGTGTGGCAACGCATTTGCAGATGCTCACGCTCTTCACAGGCAACGAAACATGTCCCCTGTAGCAGCCAAAGGAACACACCCCACAAATAAAATTCAACACTTTCAATGGTAAACCGAAGAAAGATGCAATTTTAAAACAACCCAGCAAAAAAATAATTGGTAGGTAGGATCGCATTTTCTGGGGAACAAAAGTGACAAAAAGGAAAAAAGTGAGGTTATTAAGTAAAAGTAAGGACCTGTAATTGAAGGAAGAAGGAGCTAAGAAAGCAGAGGAAGGAGAAGAGAGTGGAGTAGTGAGGCTGTGCGTTATAGACATTGCGAGATTTTGAAGTGAAGAATGCGTCGACCGAAACTACAGAGCTGCGGCGTTCAGTGTTTGTGAACTCGGGTATGCTGCTTTTGCTATAAACCCTATCAAAATAATAACAATTTTTCAGGTTCAAAAATTTTAATACACTGTTAGTTTTGTGGGTTTTGCTTCTGATTAAACTAAAACAGAGTGGGCACGAGTTGCATGCCGTGCAAGAATGGGTTTTTTTTGGATGAAATGTTTGTTTAAATCCAGAAGGAATAAAACAAAATATGAATTAACAAAGTTTTATAATTATCGTTTAAAAATACACGTGTAGAAATTATTTAATTTTTATTTTGACATTTATTTAAATTTAAATTTAAATTTGGGTAACGTTTACTAAATTAGTATACTTTTAATCTAAGTTACCTGTCACCATGCCTAATACAATGAATCTAATCGAATTTTAAAACAGTTATGGTAAATATATGGTTGTAGAATTCAATAAGAATGTTAAATAACCAATGCAAATTCATTTTTGTTCAATTAATTTACATATTATATTGTAGAGTTGAAATGTTTAATAGATTAAATGTTGTAAAAAAAATATATTATCAAATCAACTAATAACAAATTGTGATTTTTAAAGTAATAATTATAATTATTATAAAAATGAATAAAATTATACAATGATTTGAATCAAACTCACATCTGACAAAAATATAGATTCAAATCTTGTTATACATGCGATGAAATTGGAATCTTTGATACATGTCCTTATGATAATTTCTAGAATCTCACCCACCTAGATTTTATATAACAAAAAAAATACATAAAAAAAAAGATTGTACTTATTTTGCTTTTATTTTCTGAGGGAAACAACCATAATGTTTTTTTCATGCATGTTGATGTTGCAAGTGGTGTGTTTTAATATTGTTGAGTTACAAATCTATTGAATTTTGTCTGTTATAAATAAACAAAATTTAAAATACATATATTTAATAAAGAAAAATAAAATATATTTTAACATTTTTTAAATAAAAAAATATAAAAAAAGTATTTCTGAATTGATTTCATCCTTTAAAAAATTCAAATTTAAATTTGTTAAATAATAACTTAATTCTTTCATAAAATATTTTTATTAAATTGTCAATAACTCTTTTATCATTTTCGATTAAGATCATCCAAACATATTAATTTTTTAACTTAGAATTATAAGTTCATCTAACATTATTCTTTAATTCAAAATTTTAAGATTTAAATATATGAATCTTTTTTTGATATTTAACTTTTTTATTCTTATTTTATTTGATGTGAAACTTCTTTAAAAAAAATAAAAATTGGACTATGGTATGGTATAAGTATGTTTCACACAAGTTCAAATCAAGACAAATTTGAAGCTAATCCTTTTCCTTGTACAAAACGTAAAAGATATATTTTTATTTTTGGCATATGAAACCGGTTTTTGCTGGTAAATTTTGGAGGAGTATATTTTCTCGTCAACTAGTTTAAGGACCTTAGACTGTTTCATTCCTTCAGTCTCTGATGGAATCGGTCGTTCTAGGGTGATTCGTAATGCTGCCGTCAGGAACTATGCTTGACATAAATGAGGAAATAATTTCAAAAAAAAAAAAAAACCGCGTGTTTGGATTAACATCTGTGATCCATAGGCACCAAAAGTTGTTTGTGTGATTCACGTTTGAATTATGTGGAAGTGAATCCAAACACCCTGAAAGACTTTAGCTGACAGTCTTGGATTTACGCCAAATTGCGTTTGATATTTTTTTCCAAAAGTGATGCTATATATGGAACGGGAAAAGATATTGGTACAAAGACAAACGAAATGTATCAATAGGATTAGGTTTATCAAAAGAGGTTAGCCACCAGTGTGTGTCAACGGAATTAAAGTTTGAATCCATGTTTATATGTAGTTTTGTGTGAATATTTGTGTTTTTGTATTTAAGTGTGATTGAAATGTGGAGATATAAGATTGATTTTATGGATGGGAAGGAAAAGCTCAAGGATGAAGGGAGAAGGGAGGACAGAAAAAAAGGACGACGTTGCAGATTTCCTATTAACATTTTTAATAAAACTAATATTTGTTAATAAAAAAATGTGATTGAAATGTTTTAATAGAAAGGTAAAAAGCTAGCTCGGGATGCAGTAAATCTATAACAATGAAGGCACAAAAGGTGTTGTCTTGATCTGTTATTTACACGACAGTAGATCTCTGGTATGTGGTATTGGTGATCTGTTTATTTAGTTTTAGGGAAAAGGGACACGTGTGTTGCTGGAAAAATTGAAACCACTGAGCCTGTTCAAGGAGAAGGTTCATTCCTAGCTATGGATGTTAGACAAATGATACGGGAAATCAAGAGGGGCTGAATTAAGAAATGGGAAATTCAGAATTCGTAATTTGTCATTGCTAGGGTTCCCAATTTGTTATTTAAAAAAAAGGTTATGCATATCAATAAAATGACATGGCAACCCTCATTTAATTGCAGATTTGATAAAATGTTATGCACACCTTTAATTATTATGATTTTCTAAACATTAAGAACACCACGAAAATATACAAAGACTAAATTTTAATGCAATCAACAAAGGTGTTGGGATTATCAGGTTTTGTTAAATTGATTTTGTTCAACTTCATCTAGGATTCCTAAGATGGGTGTTAAAATGATTTTGTTCCTATTTTTTTTTAGAAGGATTTTGTTCCTATCTTTGTCTATCAGATTTGCTAATTTGTTTAAATTCTAATTTCTTAAGCAAATATTTTTTTCCTAATTAAGAACCTCAGTTTCTGGAGAGAAATTAAGTATGCAGACTAGAAATCCCTAAAGATAACAAGTCTCCGATGATTATTCCTAACCTAGAGTGTTAAAAGGTTTAAGTCTCAAAGCACATTGATAAAGCCACCTCCCATTCGCAATATAAATAGAAAAAAAAAATCAAAAGATTGATTAAGTCTCAAGAAACATACAAAACAAAAAGCAACGAACACAAAGATCAGGAAGCCAAGTTTCATTAACAATCCCAATTCAAAGATGCATAGATTACATTTAGACTCACCTAACTCCAACAAAAAGGAATGTAGTTAAACATATAAACTTAAAGAGAAAGGAAAGGAATGAAAATTCCATAGATCCTTGAAAAAAAATTTGAGCTCCCATTATCTTTGCATTGGCATAGAGCTCTGAAAGAAAAAAAAAAGTTTAACTTTTTAAAAATAAATTATAACTATCAATCAACTTCTTTTTTTCTTAAAATTCTGTTATATTTCAATTTTAAAATAACTTTCAAGTGGAGGGCCACCATAACCACAGCACTTGAAAAATGATAAGGACCGAACATAAGTTGGTCCCGGATATTTGCATGGCAGCAAAAGTTGTCTCCCGGATTGCTATTAACAGTAAAAGCTTAATCCTTCTTATACGTGCAATGCATTATGTAGATTACCCTGATTGGGATTTGGGAACACAAACCCTGTAGATTCCGTAGACTGCAGGCGACGAATGAAAATTATGCTAAAGTTAAGGAGTGGGCATAGTTCAATTACCTTCTTCGGGCATTGAATCATGTTCTTTTTTTATCCCTTCTAAAAGGAAGTGGCTGAATTTAGAGAGAAAACAAAAAAGCAAAAAAAGAAAACAAATCCCTTGGTAGAGTTTAATCTAAGAGTTTCCTGCGTGTGAAGATAGATTTGTTAATTTTGAAGGGTGAAAATTATATTGCTACCAGTATCAGCTCTCAGCCTAAGTGATAAATCACTTTCATGCAAACAACAAATATGGAGATGTTAAATTATAGAATCTCAATATTATGCGAATCACATGATCGATTCTACGATCACATGTCCAAGGGGACCGAATCCCTTTTCATTTCAGTCTTCTGACCAAACCTACTCCTATGGAAGGTCCCCGTGTAATGATTGTCTTCTGCAGAGATTTATGGAAAAAAGCCACCGTTATGAGTCTTCAAAATGATGATCTGTCTCATCAAAGATCTCCTCCTACACAGAAATATAGACATCAGTACATCGTTCTACACGTAAATAAGCTTATTTAACTACAATGCGTAATGAATGAACAAGATTGTTCAGAATGATCATAAGTAGTTTAGTACCTGTAAAAGCTCTTCAATGACATCTTCCATGGTAATAATTCCAACAGCTTCTTCTTCTTCAGGGAGCTTTGGAAGGGGACTTCCATCTATCTCCAAAATATCCGAGTACATATTTTTTGACCATTTTCTGCTCCGAGAACCCCTATTTGATGACTTGTTTGTATTTGGAAAGCTTTTCCACTTGTGGAGTGGCATTTTGGGTTTCAAAGCTTTCTCTTTGGGAGGCTTTTCACCATCAATATCCACCTTAACATCTCTCACCGAGTCTATTTCAGATGCGTGAGACACACGGAGCATTTTATTAAGAAAGAAAAATTCAATTTCAAAGTTTTATACTGTTTATAGCATGTTTTTACCATTTGCATTATTTTGGGAAGATTGTTGGTTCGTCTTGTCACATTGTCTGACAACAACTGCCATGTGGCTATGGCCCTTCTGAAACTCATTCAAAATGTCATAAAGTGGCATACTTTCTGGAACCCTGTCAATATATGTAATTTATAAATATGAATTTATGGTCACAATATAAAACCGATGTGACATTCCCCATTAAACTGGTAAAACATATACAAGATACCTTGGAATCCTGCGTATGGTTACACTCTTCATGGGCGCTTCATCTTCTGGATGAACTGTCAATAAATTCTTGACCTAAAATTAAGCAGTATGCATTCAGAAGACAAAAGGTAGTATACAGTCACAAAAATAAAGAATTGATAAACATCCATTGAACAAGCAATAGTAAAAAGTATCAAGAAAAGAAAGAAATAGCATCCTCATCATACAAAGTTTAATGATGTCTTATAAACCAAACAAGTACGAGATCCCTGATGATCTTAATCTCCCGTGTTTGTGTTACAAAATTGTCACCAAAAGAACCTCTGGTTTTCGGCTAAAGAGTCCAAAGTCTTAGAAGTGACATATTTCCCCATTCATTCATCAAAATTAACATTCAACATTTTGGTTTTGGCTAATAGTTGATCATCCAATTACAGTTCTCGATAATATTATAAATGTCATAGGCATTGAGCTTTACACTTTTTCATAGTTGACCAACATGCAGAAAGCACTTGAATTAATAGTTGGCTTAGACAATTTACTGAAGAAGGGCTTAAATATCACAAGACCTTCAGAATGATACCTTGTGCCAGATAATTAAGTGCTGGTCTTGTTTTTAAATTAAGCTAAACCATAGATCTGTATTTTCTTGCTCACCTTTAAGGAAAGCTCAAATAACCCCCCCAAAGCTGAACATAAATTTTTGGAAATTTGTACTCCTATAGTGGCTAGACACCTAGGGAAAAGTTGACCAGTTGAACCAAGGCCTTCATTATCACTGTTCAAACTACCAAATTAGCTCTGAAACTTTGTTTTTATGTCTTCTCGACTCAGTACAGGTCACTAGAATTTCTGACAGAGCTTACTCTAATTCCAGCAAACATCAGAAAATCTTCCTATTACTATATTTCCATACAACAGGAGCAAGGTATAAAAGTTCATACATACACTGCAACAATATTCAAGCAGGTTAACTTGCAAGAAACAACAAGTTATTCAAACGCCACGAATGGCTCTAAAGAAATGATAAAACATAAGAACCCCAACAAGAGAAAATCTTAGATACAGCAGATATATCTGGGTCAGCAAAGGAAAACGCTATCATCTTAGTTGCCATTTAATGGAGTATGTGGTTTTTACAGTAGTTTTTCATCTAATGGAAAATGAATGTTCAACATTAAAGGTTTAAAGGGGAAAGAAGGAAAACACTTTACCAGTACAAGTCCAATAATGTTTGTAGGCTGCTCATAATAGACTGGGACTCTGCTGTGCCCTTTCTCCAATATTTCATTCATCAGTTCCCTGCTTAGTATTATGCATTTAATTATACAAATACAATTTGAATAAAATACAAAATTTTAGCTTTCATTTACCAACTATTGAGTACACGTTACCTATCAAGCTTTGAATTAATATCAACAGTAAATGTTTCAGATATAGGAGTCATGGCATCACTCGCTGTCTTCTCACTGAGTTCAAGTGCCCCAGCAATGATCGTTGTTTCATCATGTGTCAGTTCCCCCCCTTTTCCAGCCTAATGCAATTCAGCCATGAGCAGCAACAACAAACAAACAGAAGCATGAATGTCCAAGTGCAGGATTCCAAATAACCAGAAGAGAAGTAGATAAGATAGTTGTCAGTGACATTTCACACAAACTACATATTTTCATTGAAAAAGAAAAGCAAGAAGAGCAGCATACCTGTGAAATACATTACACAGGTTTCACTCAACTACAAGTGCAAATTAATTGAGAGAAAAAAATCATACAATAAAGATAGATGGCTTTACTTCAACTAAAAACATCACATTACTCTGATACAGACCTCGCTACCATGCAAATTTACGAGTGTTTTCAACTCAGCTCTACGGAATAGGGCTTCATGTCGATGGCCCAGCAAAAAATCTAATAACTGGAAAACCACATAAATGCACAAAAAGCCAATAAGGAAATGAAAATCAAGACAAAACAAATTAAATTTGCTCCATGTCTACTCGTATAAAAGTAATAAAAGTTCTGCAAAATGTATGTCACCTTACTAATTGGATAGGCAACTGGAAAACATATGCATACAAGCACACGGACAAAGGGAGCCACTGATGCACCAATAGCCAAACCATACCGAGAACAAACTGATTGGGGTATAATCTTCCCACAAGTAGACATATGTCAGAGCACTTTCACAAACAACACTAAGTAAGTGAAAGTTAATATATTCATATTATATATGTAGATAAATAAATATCTGCCACACATACATCAATCCAAAGGATTAGAATCACCATAGAGCAGGATAAATAAATCATGATTTAAGTTTAAAAAAAAAAACCTTAACTACTTCTCATTATTGAAATTATTTTACGGATAAATAAATAATGATGTAAGTCAAATTTCTCTCTCCCTTCCATATTCAATGTGTCAAAAGGAAAGTATCAGTAGCACCTGCTAAGAGCAAGGTAAGGAGGATTAGACATGTTTTTAGAGTATGTTTGTTTTAAATTTTGGTAGAGTTGATTTTGAAGACTTAAAGAATTGATTAATGTTTGGGCTGGTACTTCGATAAAGTAAAATCACTTATAGGAATAAATTACTAAAATAGACCTTAAATTTAGTATATTATAAAGGTAAGTTATATTCATTACATTTATCGATAATAGCATCTGAACATCTTTTATTGCCAAACATAACATTAGAGGAATGAGAAGCTACTGGTTCCCACTTTAACTGGAATTGATTCTAATTAACCAAAAATGTCTTTCACAAATGGAAAAAACGTGAACCAACCAAAACGTATACTGTGATACCAGATTTAATGTCACAGAAACAAGCACTTAATCTGTGACATGAATGTATTATACTTAAAATCATATAAGGACAGAACTTTCTCACCTCACCAAACAAAAGAATTAATGTCACAGAAATCAGGATAGCGCCCCACGCAGTAACAAGACCATCGAGAAAAATAGGAAGTGTCTGAAAAAAACAACCATTAAGAATATGAAATCTGTGTGACAATATAAAGACAAGCATAAACTTGTAGCTGTACCTCCATGGCTGCAGCATTGCAAATTAGCAGAGTACATAGCAATAAATGTTGGTTTTTGACAACTGGTAATATCTTTTCTGCAAATACACAAAAAACAAAACGCCAATTCAAACAGTTAGAGGATCAATAACTGCACACTTTCTCCAAAACAGAAAAAAAGAAGCAATCATTATATATATATATATATATATATATATATATATATATATAAATAGAAAAGCAATCTCGTTCTTTCCGTCTCTACCATGCCAAAAGCCCTTCCCATAACGGATAACATTCAGCTAAAGGTTACCTATATCCATAAAATCCGGGTAACCTACCTCATGATTTTAGGCATTCAAAAACTCCAAAAGGTTTAAAAAAAAAAACAGAGAGAGAGAGAGTCTGCGAACTGTGATTTCAGCTTCAACGACAAGGTTTTTCAAGTGTCTGCGACCTCAATTGTGACTGCATTCATTTGTCTGCAATTTCTCGCAATATCAAGGAACGGGACAAGACCGCGACCGCGACAGTTTTCTAAAATCTGGTCCCAAATATCTCCAGAACAGGATTCTAATCAACAACAGCTGAACTTAATTTTTTTCCATTCCTTGTTCATCATTCTCATTCATGTGACCAAATGAACCATTACATGGAGTTATCATGACTAATCATTTTTAATTGGTAACAAATTCGACACAACAAAAAAAAAGCTACAGAATCAATTTTTTTTATATTTGTTTTTTATTACAGTTTAAAAGGAATATAAAGTTTGGCTAAACAAAACCTGAGGCAAATTTCTTTCTCTGCAATTCCTGGAGTCATTACACTTACTCACTCACTCAATGCGCAGTGGTTCTTCTGCTCGAGACATTAGTGAAATAAGGACAGACAGAGAGAGAAGAAGAAGAAAACATACCAGCGTGTTTACGATCCTGAGGAGTGCCAGACTTAGCAAGAACTTCAAGATCAACGAGGCTGAGCGACATGAGGCCCAAGGTGAGGCCCGACATGAGGCCCGCGAACAGCACGAGCAGCACAATAACCACTATGTGAACGAAGAACGCCGTTGAGCAGCATGTGTACTCCACCGCCATTATATCTCTCTCTCCTTCTCAACGTGTTCTGGTTCGTTGAGTGTTGAAAAGAGTAGTTAGAGAAAGCACGTAATCCACCAGAGCTCCACCATCGCCATTGTTTCGGCTGAACCACCGAGAAGCACGTGGAGATGTGGTGCCTATTTAAAGAGGAACGTGACGGTGGATTTTATTGTTTTCTTAATTTCCACATTCATTATCAATTAATTGTTTTCAATTTTAGGTAATTGCGTATTATTTGAGAATTGGAAATGAGGGAAAGAAGTGTCACTTCTAATATGAAGTACTTTATTTCGAGATACACCCTAAAATAATGATTAACATCCTTATGTATATTAATGTTAAAATGAATGATTTAGATTGTTTATTGGTTATCTGATAATTAAGTTAAAAAAAATTGAAAGCAGAAGTTGGGTGAACAGTGTCGAAATCCACAACCATGCCACCATCAATTGTTCATTCGTCGCAGCATTTCTAGCGTTGAAACAGTCCTTTTTCTAGACGGAGATTCTGATCTTCTCCTCCTCCTCCTCGTAACGTCCAAGAATGAGTAGACATGGTTTTGTCACTCCTCCAAGTCGAACGAGTGAGAAACCAAATACTATGAAAATCGGTTTCTGAGTTGAGGAGATAGTGTGGCCAGTTGCGCCTGAAAACAGAGCAAATCGCGATCGAATCCGACGATTCCTGTAGTTTCGGCAGGTGAAGGTCATCGGCGTCGTGGTGTTGGATATGGCTCATCTTTCGCAGTCAGATGACAACCCTTCTTGTTGGCGGGGTCAGCAGAAAGCCAACTGGGATCCCGCTCCCAGGTGAGCGGGCAGGGGTCCGGGGGGCAGCGCCCCCAGGCCCGTAGAGGCTAGGTACTGTTGTGGGCCTCTGATTATTTGTAATATTTTACTTTTATTAGTAGTTTGGGCTAGGGCCCATGAATAGCTACTGTTAGGGTTTCTTTTAATCCTATTTATATTCCCCTTGTAAATCGAGTGACTTGTAACGAGTGGCGGTGAGGAGATTATAGTACAGACAAGCTGGACGTAGCCTACATTGGGTGAACCAGGGTAAAATACTGTGTCATATTTCTCTTCCCTATTCTCTTTTCTGTTTTTAGATTTGTGTGTGATTGTCGATTTCCAACACGTGGTAGGTGGTGTCGAATGAAGTTTATCAACACCCACCACCACCATAGCAAGATCGACGTTGATGCTTAGTGCCTCGATACCGCGTTCAAAGTCATTGAATCAAAGCAAAATTTGTAATTTTAAGATCTTCAAATAGGGAGAGGGTTAACACCAAGGTGTATGTACAAATGGGTCTTTAAAGTTTATGACTTATTGGATCTTATATGTTTGATGCTTAAAGCTTTTTATTTTTGGGTTTGTGATTATATTTTGTCTTCATTATATCTTATGTTTTTTTCTTATCAATTTGACAATGGGTTTAATTATTCTAATTTTCTTTGTTCTTACAATCCGAATGTGGATGTATCTGTTTCGTTGTCCCATTCAAAGTGTAAACTGGTGTATTGCTACCGTATGCGACGGTTCTTTTACACATGGAATCACTCTGGTTCGTAATGAGCCAATAAGGTCAATGGAAATGGATTGTGTTCATGAGACCACGGAAGAGAAAAGCATCATGAAAGGCTTACAGTGAAGGAGATTAAAAAAAGAAAATAATAAATAATAAATTTTAAATGATTTTATTTAATTTATATATATTTTCTTTCTATTACAAATCTATTATCGGTAAAATCGGGGTACACGTGTTAGTGAGGAAGTTTTAAACTTCCTGGATGGATAGATAGGGATGGCAAAGTGAGCCAATCCACTCAAAAACGGGCTGGGCTGGCCCACCCCACTAAAAAAGTGGGTCGGGCCGGGTTGGCCCACTTTTGTAAAGTGGGCTGAAAATATTAGCCCACCCCACTTTAAAGTGGGTTAGTGGACCAGCGGGCCAGCCCACTTAAAAAATAAAAAAAATTTAAAAAGGTAAAATAATTATTAAAAAAATTCAAATGTAATTATTTATACTAAAAATTAATAATGTACTAACTTAATCTTATAACAATTGATTTTTAATATATAATACATGTCTAATAGAAGTAAAAGCAAGCACGAAATACATGTCTAACAATGATTTTCAATTAGCTCCTAAGTCTTAACAAATTCTTAGAAATTTGCTTCACAATGATGCAGACAATCAAAACATAATTGTACATGTAGTATAACTCATTATTAGGTTCCAAATAAAAATGTATTAGGATTAAAGATTCAAAATCATTAACTTCTTTTTAGTTACTCTCCCTCTAAGTCACTCATTTAATTACCTATTAAATATTTTATTATTTTTTATTGATAGGCTGCTGACCTGGTGGGCTGGTCCACCTTTGGCCCACATTTGGCCCACATTTTTGTGGGTCGGATTGACTCGTCCCATTTAATGAATGTGGACTCAAAGTCTCAATCCAATCAACATTTTTTCATGGGTTAAACTGGCCGACCCGCCAGATCAGGCCCATTTTACCATCCCTGTGGATAGAGACTGGATTCGGACCATTCGGTGAGAAGTGGCGGGTGACTTTAGTTTATAGTGTGTCCAAAATATGACAGGATCACCAAATCTACGGACGCTCTTCTTTGCCTCTTTCTCTTACTTCTCACTTCCACATCATGTGTCTACTAATAACACTAAATTTAAATAAATATTTTTTTTAATCATGTCATAGATTAACTTAAGCAAGTGTATTTATTAACTCAACACACAAGTAAAATTATTCTTTGGAGACACTCATTATCAACTCAAGACATAAAAAGTATTCATTAAAACTTTGGTCGATCATTAATTTTCCCTGTAAAACATAATTGTACACTGTTAGTAAAACATAATTGTATACTTTTAGGATGATTTTTTTTTATGTTAATTACATTTTTTATTTATAAAATTCAAATTCTTAAATTTTTACTATGAGGAATTTAAATGTAGTTTTACTTATATTGATAACATGTTGATACTCAATCTTTATATTTAAGATTCTTTATTATTTTATTCTAAAATAAATCGATCTGATACATAAAAATTAATTAACTTTTAAATAAAAAATCTCATATCCCTCCTATTACAACAAAAAAATATATCATTTTGACACTTAACGAAGATTCTGTATTTTGGTTAGTATACTTAACTCATATTTTATTTTGATCCTTACACAAAAGATTCTATATTTTGGTTCTTATACTTAGAATATCGTTTTTTTTTTCATTTTTATATATACAAGAAAATAGTACAGTTATAACAATTTTTCATGTATTATTAAAATGTAAGATTTTTAAAGTAAGGTTTAAAATACCATAAAAAAGGTAAGAATTAAAATAAAAATTAGTCTTTTTTTATTCTGGACTTTTTCTTACTCTGAAATAAATTTATAATTAAGCTAATAATAATATACCCTGAAAACCAAAATATTAAGAAAGTATATATAAATTTCACGAGTAAGCTAAGTTTCCAAATTTGTTCTCAAGGGTATAATAGTTCTGGAAAATGTAAAACTACAATTATTTCCGTAATGTCCAAATCTGGTCTAATAGTTAACAGTAAAACTCAGAAGTGCAGAGCGTTACGCGGAGAAAAGACCAACTTTAGGATAGGACATCCCTATGCAAGTGTTTATTTCCTCCTTCCACTATTACCTTAACGCGGAATATTCGGTTTTGTTCATAATCTTGTAAGGTTTTTTCCTAATTAAAATATTCGAGTCATGCTCAAGCCAACGTGTTAGTAAAAGTAGGTGTTGGTTTAACATTCAATTTGAATAATTTTTTATTCTCTTGCAGTATTTTTATATTAATTCTCCTACTTTAAGTATTAGATGTGTTTTATATTTAAGACATTAAATATTTTAATTTTATTTGATATCTTAATAAAATAATTAGAGGATTTGTAACAACATTAATAAGAAAATGTATTATTGCTTTTAATTTTATTTGAATAACTAGCAGGAAAAAATTACTCTTATTTTTTTAAATATTGCTAACTAGTGTCATGGTTAAAGAATCAAAAGATAACAATTTTATTAAAGATTTTATAATCACATAGGAATATAGTTGTGAAATCCGATTTGGTTATTGACCCGATTGAGGTACTAGGTTAGTTGTTCAACTGATGGATTAGTAATTAGTTCAAATTGATTCGGTATATATTACAAATTCAAAATTATATATATATATCATATCATATATAAGTATATAACTAATATTATTTGAGTAAGAAAAATCTATTCATACTCTAAAATATAAATTAAAAAAAAATCATTTTTTTCAAAAAGAAAGATAAAAGAAAAATTAGAAATCTGACCGAGTCGGACCGGTCCAACTAGAAACTCGATCGGGTTTAATTGGATCAACCCAAACCACCCTGGATCAGTTGTATTTCCGATCCGAACACATAACTGACCCGATTTGGCCACCGAATTCCGATCTGAACTTGTTTTTACAACCCTGCATAGAAATATATTTTTAGAATCCTAATAAAAAAAAATTCTCTTTTTTTTTCTTAACCAGTGCCAAAAAAAAAAAAACTTGTTAGTATTTGCCATTCTTTATAATAAGCATTTTTAACCCACCATTGTTAGGTCATATTCAAGACTATTGGATCTTGTTCTAAATGAATTAACAGCGACAAGTTAGGTAACTTATTTGTGGTCTAGGATTTTCGAAGTTTATCTTTTTTTTGAAGGAATGCTTTTTCAAAGTTGCTAATTGAGTATTAATACTATAATACAATTTGACTTTACGCAAAGCTATGTTAGGTGTATGTTAGTGTTACAATAAAAGTAATAATTTTACTAATATGTTGGGCTTGACTTTAACTTAGGGTTTGAATAAAAATTTCAAATTATATTCCTAAAAGAAGAAAATAAAACATTTAAAATTTTGTATAAATTAAAATCTACTTATATACTTTAATTTTTTAAAAATTTTACTCATCTAACTCATCTATGAACATCTAAAAAAATTATAAAAAAAAATCTTTGATTTATGATATGGTGTAAATCTCTTTAATATTTACACTCCTAGTATAACATATAATATTTTTTCTATAAATTTTAATTATTTATGGTATTAAATGATTAAACAAGCGTACTATAATATTTTTATCAAAATAAATCATATTTTTTAACTTGAGAAAGTTAGCTAGATTCTCACCTTTTTCATGAAATATTTTCCTGAGAAACGTAGCAATATAAAACTCCTAAGAAACATTATATCCTTGAGAATGTTATTATTTTAATAAGAAATAAATTTTCTCAACTTAAAGATTCTTATAAAATATTTTTTTCTTGTACCAAACACTTTCTTAAAATTTTAAAACACCTTTACTGAAAAAATTTATTTTTTATTCTTACATCACTTTTTATAGGTCTCATGATATTATATAAAATACAAAAACTTTTGTCATGCTCTAGTGGTAGAATTTATTTGAGTTATTTAATTTTATTTGCACAAAAAAATAGAATCTCTTTTTTTTTCCTCTCAAATGACATTAAAAAACATTTTTTGTTGAGAAAGAAGGATTTGTTAGGAGTTATTTCCCAAAAACTCAATCTCCATTATGGATAACTCTTGAACAAAAAAATAGTAAATATGATAGACAAAATTTCTTGAACTCAAAAATCACATTAAGCAATCCTATATGAGTCTTGTGGGATCATTATGGACGACAAACTCTCTCTAAATATTTAACGTAATTACATATTTAAGACTCAAACTCAATATCTCTATTAAGCTAAAACAACTCATGTCAGTAGATATACTCATTCGACGGTTGATTCGGGTTGATTCTACTGACTTCAAAATGTTAAAAACTAGTTTATAGTATATTCTTAACTATAATAATCCATTTCTATTCAATAATCCAATTATAAATTCAATAGATACAATATGAAAAAATTAGAATTTGGCAATACCAATTGTATTTGTAATACAATCATTTGTTATTTTCTGTTTTTTAATTATAAAATGTTGTTTAAGTCACAATATACACATGTAATAATTTTTAAATAATATGGTACATTAACATATTGGATAATTGAGTTCAGAAAGAGTTTTTCTAACTGACTATAAGTGAAAATGAACTTATTTAACCTCATTTTTAATGACTAGTAGAATATAAATAATTGACTTACGTATTATTATTATTATTGTTGTGACTATCATATTTAATATCCTAATCTTATATGAAAGAGAAATTAAAGATGATACATGTAATAATCATAAGAGTAACAATTCAATTCAAAAGATAAGATAATTATCTAAATTTGATTGGTCATTAGAGATAAATTACTTAACATCATTTTTACTTGAGGTCAATTAGACAAATCTTTTAAGAAAAAACTTATTTCATTTTCTCTTATTCTTATTCTTATTTTTCTAGAAGTGATTTTATAAAAGTTTATGCAATGAGTTCGAAATCAATTGAGTTATACTTGAACAATAATAAAATTTGAGCTAAAATACTTCAATTTATTTATAGATGGATTTAGGTGTCAATGCAGACGGACACAAGTGATTAACAATCTGAAATCAACTTTTACTTTTCCCTTAGATGTAGGTTCGAACCCCTGTGATGCTACTTCCCCTGTTTGGTAAGCAACCCTCCTCAGAGAAATCCCCTAATGCCTAGATACAGTTGAGTAACTCTAAGGTTTTGTTTGGGAGAGAGATTTTAGAGGAGAAGGAAGGGAAGGAAAAGATTTGGGTAGTAAGATCTCATTGTTTGGGAGTTTTAATTTTTGAGGAAAAGAATTTTGAGGATTTTTAAAACTCCTCTGAATTCCTCCAAACCATTAAAATTGTTGTTCCCCCGATTTGGGTGTTTTTAAAAGGAAAAATAATAAAATTACTATCCAAACCATTATATAATTTTTTAAATTTAAAATTGTTTTATTTATAATATATAGAGTGTATTAATTTTTGAAGCAAGGGAAAATTGTAAAAGTATCTTATTAGCTATCTATTTCACTCTCTTAATATATTTTTAACTCAAAAACAAAGAGGAAGGAATTTCCCTCATTTCCCTCTCTTTTCTTTCCCTCCTTTCCCCTTGAATCTCTTTCCTTCCATTTCCCTCCTAACTCTTAAGACTTTGTTTGGGAGAGAGATTTTAGAGGGGAAAGGAGGGAAGTGAAAGATTTAGGTGGTGACATCTTCTTATTTGGAAATTTTAATTTTTGACGATTTTTAAAACTCCTCTGAAATCCTCCAAAGCTTAAAAATTGTTGTTCCCCCAATTTGAGGGTTTTTAGAAGGAAAAGTAATAAAATTACTATCCTACCCCAACCAGTGTTAATAAAATTACTATCCTACCCTAGCCAGTGTTAATAAAACACCAAAATACAAAACACTGAATGACAATTCAGGAGCAAAATTGTAAAAATATCTTACTAACTCTTCATTTCTCTCTCTTAATATATTTTGAACTCCCAAACAAGGAGGAAAAAACTTCCCTCATTTTCCTCCCTTTCTTTCCCCTCCCTTCCCTTGAATCTCTTTCCTTCCCTTTACCTCCTAACTCCCAAACAAAGCCTAGCTAAGTGAATGAAACTTTTACATTTTGAACATGTGCAATATTTATCTAGATGAGTCTTTGCTAGCAGCCATCCTCACATGTCATTGGTGTCATGTCGGATAATATTACAAGTGTCCCGCTGGTCTACCATTTTTCATTCAACAGGAAAAGAAATAAATAAAAGAAGATCAATTTAGGCTTTGTTTGAGAGAGAGTTTTAGAGGAAGGGAGGGAAGATGAAAGTTTGGGTAGTAACATCTCCTTGATTGAGAGTTTTAATTTTTGAGGAAAAGAACTTGAGGATTTTTAAAACCCCTCTTAATTCTTCCAAACCATTAAAATTGTTGTTCCCCTGATTTGGAGGTTTTTAGAAGGAAAAGTAATAAAATTACTATCCAATTATATAATTTTTTTAATTTAAAATTAAGTTTTATTTGTAAAATATAGAGTGTATTAATTTTTGAAATAAGGAAAAAATTGTAAAAATATCTTATTAACTCTCCATTTTTCTCTTTTAATATATTTTTAACTCCCAAACAAGGAGAAAATAACTTCCTTCATTTTTCTCCCTTTCTTTCCCCTTAAATCTCTTTTCTTCTCTTCCCGTCCTAACTCTCAAACAAAGTTCTTAGATTCTCGAGTTACCGATAGTGATGAACACCCCTATCATCTTAAATATTGCTATTAAGCCTAATCTGAATACAAATAATAGTGAAATAAATTATAAATTATTATTAAGATTTATTAAGTTGTTATAATTTTTTATTATTATATTTAAATAGGAATTAAGATTAGATCAATTTTACTATTATTTCGTATTATTAAAAAGTTATTGAACTACTTTTATGAATTGTACTTAATTCACTTCAAAAACTATCTCATAAATATTATTTTTCACTTATATACTTTGACTTAATACTATTTATAATAATGTAAGACTTAGAGTTATTTTTAATACAAAATAAAGGGAACCCAGATCTAGTCCCCTGCCCCCCACCACCCATTCTAGGAATTTACTTATTGGGCAATTTTGTTTTCACGAGGGTTAGTAAAACCTAAAACGGGTCCAATCTACTGAAACGACTTGCACAACCCGTCATTTTTTACAGAGCAGTTGAGTTTAGACACATGCCAACTAGCTTAACCTGTCACCCAAATGCCGACAGGACAAGTTTGAACTTCTCCATATCTTTTTATTAAAGTTTTTATAACTATTTAAAAAAATATATAATATATATATATATATATATATATATATATATATATTACAAGAAACTTTACAATATATACAGCCGTTGATAATTGCAAAAAAATTATTGGTGATTAGTGATTTGCGACAACTAATTGACAATCAAATTGCTGTTAAAATAAGCGTACTGGAAAAAAAATTGAAAACCAAAATAGAGTTGTTGTCGATCGATAATAAGTTGATTCCCTATTGAACAATATATTTTGGATTAAAATATGTTGATGATGTAATAATAAGAAACAAAACTTAATAGCTTTTCTTCTCCCTTTTCAGTGGAGTATATAAATTAATAGTAAGTGGCTTATTAGGGTGGCAACGCATTCACTATTAATCTATTGCGAAGGAAGTCATTGTTCATGAAAATTATTACATGATACGTACAAGTTACGAATGAAAGGAAATCCATATTTTAGTTTATCTTTTTTTTATAAACATATTTTAGTTTATCATTAACTATATCACGGAAAAAATGGATTTTGATATATGGATCACTGCTTGTTCCATTGCATTGCAACGTCACTAAGCAAAACATTATATTGGGTCATATGTCCTCTCACGTTCCCTGGGCACACATGACCATGCATTTACGAGGAGTTACAAATGAACAGTTTTTCTTGTAGTGAGTGGCCTTCAAACTATTGAAGAGTCATTTTTGCCTTGGCACATGTACACTTAACTTCAAACACAGCAGAAGCAAAATTGGATTGATTCACATGTCCCTTGCTATAGCACGCAACTGTTTTTGACTTTCTAAATCCTTCTCACTCAAAATTCAATGTTTTCTTCTTCTTTTTATTGATTATTGAAGAGAGAAGAGTACACGTAATGGTAGTTAATTAGCATTTTTGGCTTTTCTGTCAAAAATATTTTTATAAATTTCAATCCTTTGAATCAATTAGAAAATATACTTAAGATCATTATAGACTTTGACAAATTAAATATGAGGAATGTCTATAGGCTCATTATTTTAATGAAAAGTTTTTTTATTATTAATATTAAATTTCAAATTAGGATCTTAGATTACTTTTAATGGATTCTACAACATCACTTATGATTGAAAATATCTCAAGATTTTTTTTCTTTAGCGATATAAGAACATATTTTTCATATTGAAAATCCGTTCAATTCCTTTATGGAAAGATCTATGAAAAACTATATCTTGAACTCAAAATTCTTATTTAAGATCTTACACTTAAATATATCATTAAAGTTTTAGTCTTCACACATATCCATATCCATTATCATGTTGGTTTAATTCCCCTTGGCTTTTTTGGATTCAAGTCAACTGAACTAGCAGTTTTTTTCTTTTGTTTGTGGGTCACCTGAACATATAAATGGTGTGATTGCCAGCAGCCGTACATTTGTTAGATTAGATCCCGAAGGTTTCTTTGTTCAAGAAAGGATGCGTTTTGATGGGTTGCTAATATATAGTGAAATTTAGGATAGTTTTAGTCAAAATTAAGTAGAAAATGTTAAATAAATGATAGAATTAAGCCAAAAGTTCAGTACTTTTTGAATATTATTAATTATTGTTATTTTTATGCATTTTAGGAACAATAAAGGAAGAAACTGACGCTACTAGTGCGGACTCTATGAGAAATTAAAAAATAAGCTTAAAGATAAGATAAGAAGATAAACTCTTGGGGTTTTGCTAACCTACAAAAATAAGCTTAAAGATAAGATAAGAAGATAAGCTCTTGGGGTTTTGCTAACCTATTTATAAATAGGGAAGCCACAGAACCTTGGCGGCACGACTTTTCATATGCAAAGACACTAAAAAATACACAGATACACACACGGAGGCATTGAAGGAGATCAAAAACGCATTGAAGATTGGGAAGAAGCCAAAATTGAGGGGTTTGATTACTTTTCTATCTTGTATTTTGTCTCATCTAATTTCTCATCTTTGTATTGAGCTAGACATAATTATGTCTAGCTAATTCCTCCTTGATTGTGGTGAAGGCCAAAAGCCAATGTGAACTCTTGTGTTTTTTTGGATTGATGATTAATGAATATTGTTATGATTTCTTCCCTTTATCTTGTTCTTGAATTTATAATTTCCATTAATAGATCTGATCAATCTGTTAGAGGAACTTAGGGCTTTAATTCGCAATAGACATACTGGGATTTTAGTTTCTGAAAACGATAAAGGGACAGTTTGACATTACCTAGACATAGGGATGAAGGATTGCAAAGTTTTTATATGCCAGCTTAATGCTTAATCTGAAAGGGGTTACTAAGACATTAAGACACTTGAATAGGATTAAAGGGTTAAAAAGACCGAGAAATCTGAGTTTAACCAATCTATGAAGGTATATCTTTGAGTAATTATAACAATTGCAATTAAGTATCAATTCAATTTACATAAAGAGGGATCAAAAGTGATTAGATTTTTATCACAATTATTTTTTATTACTGTATAAATTCCCATAATTAATTCTTATAATTTCCTTTTATTTAAATTCTGTTTTTTTATTTAAATCCAATCTCAAATCCAATTCCTTTTTATTTTTATTCTTTCCAATTTTAAGATAACAATTACAATTATCTTAGTGTCTCAATCCTCGTGGAGACGATACTTTACTTATCAAAATTATTACTTGAACGATCAATACACTTGCCGTGAGTTACGCAATCACACTTTGTGAATGCAGCACGTTTCAACTCATATATCTCATCAGCCATTATTGACGATATTAACGAGTTTTAATCTCAAAGGAGGTGTTTTAACGTGGGGTCATATACATAGGGAAGCTAACTAAGTAGCTGATGCTTTATCTAAATTTGGTTTAAGGATCATTATCTATTCTGGCCAATTAAGTTGGTTTTTATTCAGCATTTCTTTAACGTACGGCATAAGTGGACAGAAAGGGTGGTCAAGGCCTCAAGGGTCTGATCACTGATGTTTCAAGTCCGTCATGGTGGTCTAAGTAGGTGGATATCAGCTTATGGAGCAAAGTGGATTAGCTTCGTGATTTTTCATATTCATATATTTTTTTACGCATAGTACTATTTAACTTGTAAGGTGTGGGGGGATATTTGATCCATGGCTACTTAATTGCTAAATACTATCATGTAATACCTTTTGGATCTAAATTTTGCCTCATTTTGTTTTGAAATCTAGTCTTTTTGTTTTTATTTTATAATAAAATACTGTTTAATTAGCTTCTAAGAAAAAAGTCTCTCGAGAAAAAAAGGATTTTTTTTATATATTAGTAAAGATATAAGTATTCATATAAGACTAGGTATAAAATTAGTTTTTTTTTGTTTTTATTTTATAATAAAATACTGTTTTTATTTTTTTTTTAATTTAATCTATCTTCTCTTTTTTTCCTCTCAAATTAAACCTTCCAACAAAGCAAGTGTTCGATAAATAAAATATTAACTGGAAAGTAGAGTAAATTAATCAATTAAGTACAAGAAAATGGGAGAAGATAGATTAAATTAAACTTATCTTTTTAACATTAATAAATAAATATCTAACCTTAATTTCATTTGGTATACAAACAGCCATATTGAAGTTTGAACCTAAAATTTATACAAATTACTTTTTTTTTTTATCAGCATTGATTGTTAGTTTTTGCCGATAAAAAAACAGCATTAATGGTTAGTTTTTTAATTTTTTTAAAAGCATTTTTTGTTTGTTTTTATTAATAGAAAAAAATGGAAATTTACAATCTTTTTTTTCTCTCTATCTTTAACCACTTCATCAACCTTATACAGATTACTTAAATTTTCTGTTACTAGAAACATTACAAATAGCATATTAATTAATACTGAAGATTGATGCTAATAATGAGTTTATAAATAACCATTATTTTTATATATTCAGTGAATAGATGTGTTACATATATATAAAAGATTGGAAGAGACACCAAACTGATATATTATATTACATGTATGAAATGAAATTAGTAATCGCTCAATCAATCTTCACCACCCATCCGTTATTATCCTCTAAAAGACCCGTATGGATTCCTGTAATCATATCAGACAACTTCTGGGTCACAGTGTCTGCTCCTGTTTTGAACTCAACCCTGCACTACCCAATTGTTTTACACTATTATTAATAGCAGTAATTTATTATTAATTGTAATAAAGTAGAAATATTACAAACTACAAAGTTACGAAAATTAATGAATCAAGATTTTGAATTCTATTTTACCTTGTATTCTTATAGGTTGCACTTTCAACCGCAGAGATCCCAACAGCAGTTCCAGTACAGAAAACCTCATCAGCTTCTAGAAATTCATCAACCGAAAATTTGCGTTCCTCGGCCTTGGCAAAATTAACGGGCAATTTTTTTTGTAAGTAATTATTACAATATTAGTATTAAAATTTATTAACAAGCCTCCAAATTAGATTAATCCATCCCTATATAAAAAAATTCAAGAATTCATTTGAGAGAAATATATATTTTATACATATTTTAATTTTTGGGTTATTATATATTTTAAAATTTTTTTTACATGTTTTTGAATTTTCATATCAAATTATATATTTTTGTTTATTATTTATTTAGTTAAAATATTTATATTAATTTGTTTTATAAATAATTAGCAATAAACATATATAATGAGGTGTTTACAGTTTATTTTATTAAAATATTCTCTAGAATTAAACTAATATTTAAAATGTTCAAAACCAAAAGTTTGAAATGACCTTATTGTTAATGTTTTTATTTATTAAAATATTTTTTGACAAATAATTTTTTTAAAAATATTTCTAATTTATACATTTTATATTTCATTTATATTGTATAAATATCTAGGTAATGCGCATGATACTAGTTAGTTGAACACCATTTTTTACATTAAAGAATTTATTATTTTCATATAAATTCTTGGGAGACATTTCCTGGACCATGAACTTGAATGACACCATGTTATGATAAACATTAATTTACAATTGAAAAACTTAGGTTGTGTTTCGTGCTGTAAATATGTTTTCCATGGATTGTGTAGCGGATTTTTTCTTTTCTTTTTAATTCTTTGTACTTAATTATATATTAAAATATCCTTAACAATCACCTGGTAACCCAAATCACGAGCAAGTTGAATGATGCTATTCCTTGTTATTCCAGGAAGAACAGTTCCGAGCGTAGGTGAAGTTGAAATCACATCACCCTAAAAATACGAAGAGGTGCTATGCATGCATATATATCAACAAGCATATATATACATATATAATATATGTTGATCGTGAAGGAAAGTTGTAAAATTGGCAAAGTAACCAAATATTAATTACCTTGACCATGAAAGCATTGCACGAAGATACCTCCTCAACATATTTATGTTCCTCCGCATCTAGGAAGAGGACGTCAAAAAATCCTTTGGCTTTTGCTTCTTTCGTCACTTGGAAAACCTGCGTGAATTAATTTAGATAAGAATTTGGTCAACATGTCACTCATGCAACTTCATCGTTTAATTGAGTTAATTTGTGTAGCTAGGTACCTTAATTAATACCGATTTAAAGTATTGTATATGTTTGAATTAGAGTGAGTGTCGTTATTTATATAAACTTACTGGTGCATAATTGCCTATATTTTTCACTCCTCCAGTTCCACCGGGAAATGCACGAGGAAGTGTATCTTCAATCAACAAGCTCAAGGTTGAATTAGTATGTCGTCCCTGTCCAAATGAAAAATGTGTGTATATAAATATATACCATAATTACGTATTTTGTGATTAATGATATAAAGAAAACATTAATCAACATTTTAGCTAGGCAATAAATTCCTCGACTATCATATTTTTCTACTAAATATATTTGTTCATGACCAACAAAATATATATAAACTTGTCTGGTTTAAGTTCAAAGTTGAAACCTAAAGTTTACTCACTTTGTAAGCGTTGCAAATTGGATTAGTGTATATTAGGAAGGTGCAATGTGGTGCAGGTCCAATACCCATAACAGATCCACTTCCAAATAATAAAGGCCTAATGTACAACGCTCCTTTTCCGTGAGGAGGCACCTGCATGCATGTTCCAATTACAAAACTCAAAACTCATTATCCAAGAAAAAAAGAAAAGTAAGGGGGTGTTTAATTGTGTTTTTATTTTCTGTTTTTACTTTTTAATTACAAAACTGTTATCTTGTTTTCAACTTGTTTCCTCTTTTAAAAAAATTGTATAGAAAATACTAAAAAAAACTTTTTTTCTTCTCTGGTTCCTGTACAAATCTTTGAAAATAGGAAACAAAGTGAAAATAAGGTGAAGGATTTATAATTAAAAAGTGGAAACAGAAGATGAAAATAGGAAATAAAAATGCAAGTAATTAAACATCATCTGATAAAAATAAAAATGGGAGCAATTAATTAATACATACCCAACGCTTATTTGCATGAACAACTTGTTTGACAGCATCAACGTACTGTTCAACAGAAGGTGCCGCCATTAGCAACCTCTCTGCTCCCATCTGCATGCGCATGGCATTTTGTTCTGGTCGAAATATCTGCACCTCACCATCTGCTCTTCTGTAGGCCTTCATGCCCTCAAATAATCCCTATTTTCATGAATGTATTATTTTTATATATTCATATGTATACTGCACATTTTAACCTGTACTGTCATGCACGAATATTAAATTTTTAATAATATATAAATTTTATATTAATATAGTTTTTCATGTATTGTGTTACTATTTTTTTTGTTTTACAACTTAATTTGTCAAAACATTTTGTCTTATGGGTGCTTTTAAAACTAATTAAATAATATTAAAATAATATTTATCTTTGGAGTTATCATGGCAAAGTTAGAGGTTTTTAGCCGGTTAGATATGCAATGTACGATCATTTATGTGAATTATAATACACCTTCCGATGCTTTTTGTATGAAATAAGTTTTAATATATTTTTAAAAAATCAGAGATAATAACATTATACATATATTTGACAACTCATTTTTTTTAAATATTTTCTTGCTATGTATGGATAGGATGCACTTAAAAAAGAAGAAGAAGAAGATGAAGGATGCACTTAAAAGCCAAACAGGAGCCGAAAGCGATCAAAACCCTTATTTTAGCATTTTCCATATGGGGAGGAAGTTTTGTCTCCTTTTCTTTTTGTTAGGTGTTTTAATTTGTCTCCTTATCTTGCTTTAACTTTAAACAAAACTGCAAATAAATAAATAAAACTCTTTCTCCATCTCTTTCTCTCTTTTCAATTTTTTCCTTTTCATTCCACTAAATAAAATATTTGTGAATGAAAAAGCAATAGCTGACCTGTCCGTAATTTAAAATAGTAGAATGTGGTTCGATTTGAACGGTTCCAAATGGTACGAGATGTCCATTTGAGAAGGTCCCTTCTTCATTAGATTTCATTATGTACATAAAATCAGTTGGAATCACTTGAAATCCAAGCTTATCCCAATCCATCTTGTTATAGCTATCTTCTGCCTCCCTGTAATTAAAATACCGCAAACCCAAAACCAAAAGCCAGCAAGAGTTAGATTAGTTCTAGTATGATATAAACAAGTTAATCTATTTTACATAAAGGGCAAAAATTAGAGAGCCATTCTTCCTATATATCATTTTACATTTGGATTTATGCATGAATCATTATCTAAAAGAATTTGTTTTTGTAAGGGATCCTCAAACTTGTGGCCCCCTTTTGCATAAATTAGACCTATATATTAGAAATTTTAGTCATAAAAAAATAAAAAAATAGAATGTTTTCTCTCTTTGGGATGGGTTACTTTCTTTTGATTACAAAATCAAGGGACTTATTTTCTACTGGTATTATAAATTGTTACAGCATGAAGCATGATAGCTAACGATTTTTTTTGGTAGAAAAGTTAATGATGACGTGGTTTAATCAAGGATATAATGAAAATTGTAAAGATCATGCAAAAACTATAAAATTATAGTACAAGTTGTTTAACATGTTACATAAAAATGGAACCTCGACTTGTTTAGAAAAATAGATGTAATGGAAATTGGGAAAAAAAAACTTATGGTTAGTTCTTTAGGTGTTGTTGGCAATGCTTATCAATCTGAATTGAAGTTTCATGTCAACAATCTATTGATTATTAACATTTAATAAGTTTAAACTTCAATTCTTAATGGAAAATAACACCAAAACACATACAAATATGGTGTTCTTTGTTTGCCCAGCCTCAACAATTAATCTAGCTATTTCTTCATCATGAAATTTGAAAAAGCCGATTGGAATATTTGAAAAGCAAATTTCAAAAGGCATGTTAACTATTCATGCAAAAAGTGTTTCTGTAACATGAATTCAACTTTGTTTTTGAATAAGTACCTGTTGGCTGTTGGTTGATGGGAAAGTGCCATGAACCGATGGAAGGCGAAGTACAAATGAAGGTTAGAAGAGAAACTAATTAAGCTTTTTTTTTTTTTTTTTTAAATAAGGAATAAGCTTTGAACATGCTAATATTTATAGGTACGCGAGAGACTAAAAATTGACTCCGAACTCTGAGGATTGCGGCTTATGTGGAAGTAGCTGTAGCGTCCTGTCAATTATTACTGTATTTTTTTGTTTCAACCGCCTAATTCTGTTGAAAAGCACATCAATGTATTGCTTATATTTTCCCACATTAGATCCTTCAATTTTAGCAGATGAACCTAATTAACTTTTAATTTAATGAAAACAGTATGTTTTAACATTGGTTTTAGTGTAAAACAAATTACGTACAATATTGTAGTCATTAAATTATGTATTTTCTTTTGAAGAAAATATTACTACTATAAAAGTTTCTTTAAATTTTTTCGGAAGGCTATCACTTGTTACAATAACAATGCTTACAAGGATTTTTCTTTAAGTAAATACTGCAAGTATTTTTTTTGAGAAATAGTCTTTCTTGAGTTGAATTGAATAGAATTACTATTAACGAAAAACTTCTTCTTAGTATTTAACATAATTCTTTGTTAATTACTCCCCAAATTAGAATGAAATTGGAGAGAATTGATCACCTCCTTTTTAATTTTTTTTGGTTTAACTTTTAATTTCTATAATATATTTATATATATATTTGAATAATTTATGTGAAGAAAAAATATTAGATTAAAAGAA
>PYAF01003877.1:3601109-3621240 GCA_007407185.1 Glycine tomentella
AAATATTACTTTTTAGTTCAACTATTCATGTAACAGTATATTAACACTTATATCCTCTATATTCTTTTGTTTTCCACTTAAGTCCCTTTTAATATAATGGCTCCTGGTTTTATGAAAGAATAACTCGTGACTATTTTAGTTATTTTAATTTGCAGAAGACATATTTATTGTTTACACTTTATAATATTATAGATTTATTTTTTGTATTTTTATTTTAGAAACAAAGGGCCTAGCCTTTAGCCTAACAAAAATATTAACGTTAGTATAAAGAAAATAAAGTTATGAGAATCTATATTTTTTTATATTTTAAATTTAAATACATTTATTTTTTATAATTTAGAAAAATGTATTATTTACATTTTTATTGGAAAAATATATTCGATTAAGTTAACGAAATTCATCAAATATAAATTGTTTGAGTAGCGTAGCGACTTTTAGTTACAAGCATTTGTTCCTCCTCATGCAATATTTTTCATAATTTTTTTTATATATTACAAATTATGTTTACTGGAAAATAGTTTTATATTATTTCTACCAATAAATCAAATATTTTATAATCATTTCATGTTCTGCATAAAATACTTCTCAACACTATTTTTTAAGGATATCAACAATATTATTTTAAGTTTGCATTTAAAATAATCTCAAGAGACGTACAATTTAATTTCATTCTAACCAATCCCTTTTTGCTATATGATATTAAATTAATATTAAAAATAATATAAGATTTTATTAATAATGTGAATGCTTAATAAAAATGGATTCTTTTACATTAAAATTTAATTATATTTACCTGTCAAAAGTATACCTAAGACAAAATAATAGTTGACTAAACATATATCTTATCTTGAAAATTACTCATACTTTGATTATTTTTTTACTTCACTTTTTTTTTCCGTTACAAACTTCAGTTTTTATATTAAGACTGCCCAATGCTTTAGATTAACATTATTAATTTTTAATATTTCGGATAATTTTCTTAAGCTAAAAACATATATATTATTTTCTATATTTAATTTTATTTTCTATCATTTTAAGCTAAAAAATATGTATTATAAAATGACACTGTGGGACAAAAAGTAAATAATTCGTAAAATCAGTATTATTTTCTATCATTTTTTTTTACATATTAAGAAAATAAGGACCAGACCACCGTGGGGTAAAACACTAGAAAAATATTTTGTTTATTTTAATTGAAGTGTTGAACTATTTAAATAATGATTTAAAATATATAATTAGTAACCATGGCGTTGATTTCTCTTTCATTTAATTAAATATTGAAAATAAATATTAAGTATATATTAATATAATAATAGGAAATTATTAAAAAAAAGTTATGAAATGAATTAAATATTATTTGAAATATTTAATTTTTTATATCAATACCAAAAAAAAGTGAATTTTTTTTACCAAAAAATACTCAATAATGATGTGGTATAGGATAAACATTTTATATTTAATTTTATTAAAAAAACTATCACTTTATGGTATATATGTACAATAAAAATTAATTAATTTAACAATAAAATATAAAAGTAATATTTATTAAATATGTTTCCAAAAATATATAACTATTTATACATACTTTTAATTTATGAAATAATATTTTTTACTGAAATAATATAAGTGTTTATAATATAAAAATTAACCTGTAATTATATTTTTAATTAAAATATTTGATCTTATTTATACCCGTGCATGCACGGGATGGAAACTAGTATACAAAAATATATGAATGCTTAAGATTAAAAGATAACTACACATGACTTTCTAGATACATTTTCATGTGTGTTTATAATGATTTTTTTTTTTATGTGCAATCAGAAGAATAAATATAGCCATTAAGCTTTTTATAAATAGTAAAAAATTATTTAACTTTTTTTTATAAAAAAAGTCACGTGATATTTTGAAGTGATAATTATATGATTTGAATTTTTTGATAATCCATGTATGGTTTTAATGGATGAATGGCTATGTGATTATATGAGACATCAAATTATACTAATATAATTTATATAAACTATTTATTTTAAACTCATCGTTAGATTACTCCATTCAATTACTTTTTGTGTATCCAATGAAAATATTTTCGTGTGACAAATGAAAATTATAATAAACATAGATATTATTAAATTTTATTTGAATGTTAAAATTTTAAAAAAATGCACTTGACTTTTGATAATATTATGAGATACTTTTATATAGGTACGTACATAATCGTCACATTTAGGCACAACCAATAACAAACATTTAGGCACAACCAATAACAAACATTTAGGCACAACTAATAACAAAACATTTGCACAACCAATAACAAATAGATACATGTCAAATAATAATAAAGATTATACCACATTAAAAAAATTTTAAAAAAAACCTAATTTTTTAAAATGAGGAAATCAGCAGCGTGACTATCTCCCCACAGGATTGTATTCGCTATCATTATGGCATTGGTTCTAGACGCCTAATTCTCTCTCATGGATCACATTGCGTTGCATTATAATATCACAGTGTGATTCGTGAGATGTAAATTATGAAGCACAATGTCGCATTCAAGATCCTATTAGAGATTAATTATATTAGATTTGGAAGGGTTTCAATCACAATCTTAAAAAATAGAATCGATCTATTATTAAAAAGGAGAAACAAATTGTTTTGTAAGTTGTTCAAAATTTTTCAAAATGATTTTTGAAATTTGGAAGAGAAAAAATCAGATAGCTAGTCTTCATGTATTATTAATCATTTTCATCTATGTTGAAAAGGAGAAACAATTTGTTTTCGAAGTTGTTCAAAAACAAATTTCTCTTGAGCACATGTATCATTACTCATTTTCATCTATGTTGAAAGAGAAAAAATAATATAGCATTCATTTGAATGAATTTAATGCCTCTAAAGTCTAAAGTAAGAAAATGTTATTGGATATCATATTTTAAAGGAAAATGAAAGTAATTTGTTGTTCACGGCAATTTCAATTTTATTAATTTGAAACATACATGCGGTACGTACCATGTGCGAACAAGAAGTTCAAAGCAGTCATCAAAAGCTTTTACCTCTGGAAGAAATTATTGGATGGACACAGATTTAATATTTCATTTTTACACACTTGCTAATACAATATTTATAATTAGTAAAATAAAAAATCTTCGTCATTTATTAATTTTTATTTTATTATTTTTAGTAAGAATATGACATAATTAGTTTCATTTATGTAAAGATTTGATGTTAAGAAAATATGAGTATTATTCCCTTCATCTCATAACAAGTATCATGTCAAAGAATAAGTTTCAAAATATATTTTTTTAACTTTATAATGTAATATTAATTATTGTTTTCACTAATACATGTAATAGGTATCACTTTAACTTTTCAGTATAATATTAATAATAAAATTAATTTTATAAAATATAATTATTATTGTGTTTCATATATATATATATATATATCAACTTATCTTAGTCCGTATAAAAAACTAAAATAATATATACCTATTATGACGAAGGGAGTATTTTAATCACCTTATAAATCATACATACAATTGTGTTTAATAATTAAATTCTTCAAAAATATTTTTTTATATACTCATGTAATATTTTTTTGTTTGTTTTTAAAATAAATATTAATTACAAAGTAAGATAAGAAATATAAATAATAATTTAGTTAAAAAATAACTTTCTCTGTCGTATCCGGCTTTAACAAAAAAGAAAGTTATTTTGGTGATGATGAAGACATGAAGAGCAGGAATTGAATATCATGTAAAAGAGTTTGGGTAATCTTTGTACTCTATTGAATAAAATTTATTTGGTTATTTGAAAATCAAATAAAGAATAATAAAGATGAAAGAATAAGAAAAATTATACATAGTACGGATTGATTATCCCCCACTATAAGCAATGATTCAATGATCTAACTATTCAAATTGAAGAATCACAGGTCCTGAACTTGATGACAAAAAATCATCTGAATCTAATGGTTAACAAATTAAGTCACAAATGTGATTTTGCTGTGACTATTCTGTAAAACTATGAGAATGATTTTCTCTTTTCTTCTCTGTCAAAGGTTACAAGGTCTTTTTTTCTTCCCTTCAAATTGGTTTTTTCTTATGAGATTCCTCTCAAGATAGATCACTGCTACAAATTTCAGCATTACATGCAGATTTTCTATGGATTAAAATTTGCAGGAAATCTTGAAAGAATAATGTGTAACACCCCAAAAATAAGCAAGCATAATATTAATAATAGCGAGTATAGTACTTATATGACATCTGTAGTATTCTTAGAAAATACAATGTTTTTTTTTTTAAACTTACATCATGAACAATATAGATACATTTAGGCCTAAATATAACTTGCTTTTTCCCTAAAGAGGGCCATGTCTAATAAATAAACTTGTACACAAATAAAATGGAGGAGAGTTGCCACTTGAGAAAATGGGGAGTCCACTCATGAATGTTAGATGAGCATGTATGCCCGTTGATATTTTTTATAGTTCAACAATTTCATCTACACTAGTAGAAGAAATAGATACGTTGAGTGTGTCAGAACCATCACTGATTCTATGTGGCTCTCCCCATATATCGATCATATAGTTATAAACTTCAAGCATCGTTGGTCTTTCATCTGGGAAAGGCTTAACACACTTACATGCAACTTTGATGAGAGTGTAGACCTCATTTTCAAAACCTTCCCCAATTAGAGATTCCTCAATTGCATTATAAAAATTAGAAGGGTTACCAGATAGGTTAGTAGTATTGGATGAACATGATAATTCCTTTAATGTTTTCCCTGTGATTAGCTCAAAAAGCAAACTACCAAAGTCATACACATCTTTCTTCCCATCGCTTACATAAAATGTTGTGCTTGCACTGTCCTCGATGTTGGGATTCATAAACTTGGCATTTCCAAAATTGGATATTTTGGGTTCAAAATTCTTATCTAGCAAGACACATCCCAAACTTATATTACGATGCACAACATGCAAATCACAGATATGATGGAGCCAGGATAAGCCTCTTGCTACCCCAAGAGCTATTTTGATCCTCTGAGGCCATTTCAATTTAACTTCACTTTCTAAAGGATGCAACCATTTTGAAAGCCTTCCATTTGACATGTATTGGTATACCAGAATCCTTTCCTTTCCTTCCACACAGAACCCAAGCAGGGGAATTATATTTTTGTGTCTGTACTTGCCCAAAATTCTTATTTCTAAAAGAAATTGCCTCTTAAACAGTTTAGAATTGAATAGTCTCTTGATCGCAAGGTTCCAACCATTTGGCAACCTTCCCTTGTACATTATTCCAATTTTCCCCATCCCAATGGCATTGTCTATGGAAAAGCAATCAGTTGCATCTCTAACTTCGTTGAGCCTCATTGTTGACTTCATTCTGTCTGTCACTACAGAAATCTGTTGATTCCATCACAACTATTAACCATTGCTAAAACTTAATTATAATGCATTAACACTACTATTACATGGACATTCTACTAGTTACTCTTGTTTTTTTTTTTTTTTTTCTATTTAGACTTCAGAACATAATTTTATTTCTGTTTATCTGATTGTTTATAAAGAAAAATGTTGTTCTTTATGAATCAATTTTCATAAAAAAGATACAGTATTCTGATTTTTTACAAATTTTATTTTATATTTTATAGTTTTTTAATCAAGAAAAAATATAAACACATACACTTATTTTTTTTTCAGCTTTTCCTATCACATCATTATCTATCACTTTTTCTTTCTCATTTTCTTTTGGCTTATTTACACTTTTAGTTCCAATTGTGTAATTTTGATCCTAAAGTTCCGATTGTATCCTCGTAGTATCACAAATGTGTGGTTTTAGTTTTTGAGTTCCAATTGTACCAATTGGATTTCATAGGTATCACAATTATGTGATTTTAATCCATCATTAGATTATGCTAATGTAGAATTGATTGATGGTGTGTCATCTAACATAACACAAGATGATGCCACATCAACTGATTCAAATTAATGAAAGAACTAAAATTACATAATTGTGATACTTAGGAGATCTAATAGGATAAATTGGAATCCAAAAGACTAAAATCATACATTTATGATATCTAAAAGACCTAATTGACTTTATTAGAACTTAAAGGAACAAAAGTGCAATTAACTTTATCTTATAAGGGGTTAAATGTACATAAATGTTCAAGTAAATGCTAGATGGACATAATCCAGAGGAGGATGGTAGGGATAGGAAAGTACCTCTTTGATAGCTTTCTCTTGCAACTGCAGAGGTTGCAATTCTTGTTCAGTATGAGGTTCAGTTGGTGTCTTCCTCCCTGCGATGGACCAAATATATTTGCGGAATTCTTTAGCCTTGTAATTTCTTTTATGCTTTGATTCTGATTGTTCCCAAGGTGCAAAGTAGGAGATATAAATGACAATAACAGAAGTCACCGAAAAAGCATAGCCAATAGCAAGGCCCTTCATGAATGTTTCAGTGAAATCATCGCTTGACCCACAAGGTGGCAAAGGCCCTCCACAAAGTTCTCTGTTATTGGCATAACTATCAACACAAGTTAACCCTAAATGGAACAGAGGAACCGGCCCTGATAAATTATTGTTGGCAAAAGAGATTTTTCTAAGCCTAGGAAGCTGTTGAAGTTGTTGTGGGATTTGACCACTTAACATGTTGTTATCAAGTCTAAGAGAAGTGAGGTAACTGCAGTTACCCAAACTTGCTGGAATTTCCCCATTAAACTTGTTATTTGAGAGGTCAATGGAAGTAGCAAAAGGGAGTAATGTGGATATATCAGATGGGATGGGTCCTGTGAGCTCGTTGATTGAAAGGTTTAAGGATGTCAATGAAGGGCAATCCCGAAGGCCGCGTGGAAACTCACCCTTCAGACCCATGTTTGTGAGGTTGACATGTAGCACTTTATTCTCGCCAGGGTGCCAGCATTCAACGCCAACGAAGTCGCATATGAAACCGTTGGTTTTGTTGTTGAAGTTCTTCCAGCTTGATAATTTGTTAAGTGGGTCTTCTAAGGTGTTCTTAATTGATTTTAAGCAGGAGATATCGCTTTCAACGCCATGAGCTACTACTACCATACAGAAACTGAGTAAGTAAGAACACCAGAAGCCATGCATGAGAATATTCCTTTTTATTTGAAAAAACATTTCTGTGCAGATCCAAGAGTTTAAGAAGAGGAGAAGGATACAGAAAAAAACCATACATCAAAGATTTAGACAATAGTAGCAAGAAGAAGTTGAGGATTAAAAAAAGATTTGAATTTTCTTCTTATTAATATAACAGTGTAACACGTTAGAGAGAAAAGAGAAATGTTGTTTCTTGGAAAAAAACTATGGCTTGAAAACACAGAAATCGCGTGGGGTATTGTGAGGTGACTCTCACCAGATTATGGTGTTGAATCTTTTCTTCTTTCCTTTTTTCTTTATCAAGAGCAAAGACTAATTCAGTAAAGCTAAAGCACGAGTGCAGATCGTCTGCAGTAAAATGGAAATACGTGTACTTTAGTGTAATAAATGGCTTATTGACCATACTAGATTTTAATGAAATTGATAAACGGGGAGTATATGACCGAAGGACGGTGATTGTTGTGGAATGTGGAGACTTTGACTTGATGCATGCTCAGGATTGAAACCATCAAAACACGTTTTAAAAAAACAGCAAGTGAAGTGAAGTGAGTGGATACGACTCTTAAATAGTATTTGATTTCACATCACATCATCCCTTATACTAACCAACCAAATATATATTTATTAAATTAAAAATATATTCAATAATTACTTAATTATAATTAATTGTACTTTCCTTAATTTAAGAAATTTTAATAATAATAATAATAATAATAATTACTTAATTAGAATTAATTGTATTTTCCTTAATTTAGGAGATCTTAATAATAAGTTATCTAGGTGTGTCACATTGACTAATAATTTTTCTAAAGTCTTATTGTTGTGGTATTTAATGCTCTGCTCCGGACACCAGATTCAAACTCATCAAAAGATCAAGCCAAACTCCTCACAAAATAAGGTGAATACTTTACTAGTACGACCAATGCTCTACTTCTTAGACGTTTGAATGATTGATGTTGAATCTCCAACACTAAACATGTACAATGCATCACAATTATGTTTACTATCCATGCTCATGTAGGCTCAATTTATGTGTATGTGCAGGGAAATGGATTTCCAAATAAAAAGGAGTATTGTGATCCAGAGCTTCTTGTGTTCCTTGTTAGTGAGTGTTTTAATGGTAGGTCACGGTACCGAAACTGATATATTCTGTTTAAGTTCCACTAAGGAATCCTTGGAAGACCCGTATGATTACTTTTCTAGTTGGAAGTTCAACAACAAAACCGAAGGTTTCATATGTAGATTTGCTGGCGTTGAATGCTGGCACCCTGACGAGAATAGAGTGCTACGTCTCAGCCTCGCAAACATGGTGGGTCTGAAGGGTGAGTTTCCACGGGCCCTTCGGAATTGCTCTTCGTTGATAGGCTTAGACCTTTCAAACAACGAGCTCACAGGACCCATCCCATCTGATATATCCACATTACTCCCTTTTGCTGCTTCCATTGACCTCTCAAATAACAAGTTTAATGGGGAAATTCCAGCAAGTTTGGGTAACTGCAGTTACCTGACTTCTCTTAGACTTGATAACAACATGTTAAGTGGTCAAATCCCACAACAACTTCAACAGCTTCCTAGGCTTAGAAAAATCTCTTTTGCCAACAATAATTTATCAGGGCCGGTGCCTTTGTTCCGGGATGGCGTGATTGGTGCTGAAGGTTATGCGAATAATAGCGAACTTTGTGGAGGACCTTTGCCTCCCTGCTCAAGCGATGATTTCCCTCAATCATTTAAGGATGGCCTTGTTGTTGGCTATGCTTTTTCAGTGACTTTTGTAATTGTCCTTTATATGTCCCTCTGTAAACCTTGGCAACAGTTCAAGCATAAAAGAAACAACAACCACTGGAATAAGGTTAAAGAAATCGGCAAATATATTTGTTCCATCGCAGGGAGGAAGGCACGTTTTGAAGCTGACCCCACACACCAATTTCAAGCTCTGCACTTGCAAGAGAAAGCTATGAAAGAGGTACTCTTTATCTATCCCTCGTACGTAGCAGCCAATATCCATCTCTCTTTCTCAAACATTCCCTGCATACTCTGTATTCAAGTATCTTTGTTTTCAAGATTTGGTAAATATAGGCTCAAATATATTGTTAAATAATCGAATTTTATTTTGAATCTTTAAAAAAAATTTCTTTGTTATGATATATTAAGTGATGATATGATATCATCATAATTATTGATAATTTATTAGAGATCTAAACATATTTAAGTTATAAATATATTTAGACCAATTTAAATTACCTATTTTCAAGATTTGGTAAACCAACATGTGGTTGATTCTAGCTAGGATTATTAGACTTAGGTCTCTTAATTAAGACATGTAGTTTGAGTCTTATAAATAAATAAAAATGTTATTGAAAGAATTTTTTTTTTTACTCAAAATGACTAGCCAAATTTTTTGATAAATTTTAGTTATTGAAAGTTGATAGATATTTCATATTGATATTATGTTAAAAAAGTATAATAAATTAGTGTTAATGTATTATAATTAAGTTTTAGCAATGACTAAAAGTTGTGCTGACATGAACAGATCTCTCTAGTAATGGAAAGAATGAAGTCCACGATGAGTTTGACCGAAATCAAAGATGCAACTGACTGCTTTTCAATAAAAAATGCCATTGGGATGGGGAAAATTGGAATAATGTATGAGGGAAGGCTACCCAATGGTGCGAACCTTGCCATTAAGAGGCTTTTTGATTCTAAACAATTTAAGAAGGAATTTCTTTTGGAAATAAGAATTCTGGGTAAGTACAAACACAAAAATATAGTTCCCCTGCTTGGATTCTGTGTAGAAAGAAATGAGAGGATTCTGGTATACGAACACATGTCAAATGGAAGGCTTTCAAAATGGTTGCATCCTTTAGAAAGTGCAGTTACAAGATTGAATTGGCCTCAGAGGATCAAAATAGCTCTTGGGGTAGCAAGAGGCTTATCCTGGCTCCATTATACCTGCAATTTGCATGTTGTGCATCGTAATATAAGTTCGGGGTGTGTCTTGCTAGATAAGAATTTTGAACCCAAAATATCCAATTTTGGAAAGGCCAAGTTTATGAATCCCAACATTGAGGATGGTTCAAGCACGATATTTTATGTAAGTGATGGGAAGAAGGATGTCTATGACTTTGGTAGTTTGATTTTTGAGCTAATCACAGGGAAAACGTTTAAGGAGTTGTCGTGTTCATCATACAATGCTACTAACCTATCTGGCAACCCATCTAATTTTTATGATGCAATTGAGGAATCTCTCATTGGGGAAGGTTTTGAAAATGAGATCTACACTCTCATTAAAGTTGCATGCAATTGTGTTCAGCCTTTCCTAGATCAAAGGCCAACGATGCTTGAAGTTTATAACAATATGATCGATATATGGGGGGAACGACATAGATTCCATGATGATTTTGACGCACTCAACGTATCTATTTCTTCTACTAGTATAGATGAAATTGTTGAGCTATAAAGGAATTCAACAGGCATACGCATCTAATATTCAAGAGTACGTACGTGCCCCCAATGGTGTGTCTCCTTTTATGTACTGAGATCTGAAGTTTCATATACATTGCTTTTTTCACTACTCTAGAAACTTGCTTCATGGTGTGTCTCCTTCGGTATTCATCAAAGTGTGACTATCCTGTTAAATTTTAAATTTCATCTTGTAATATTCATCACATTATCTTTTACTGTATAAGTCATGACTCTACATTAACTATAGTATTCATTATTCTTTCAATTTTTCTTCTATAAACAAATAATTCCTTTTGCTACCTTTGAAATATTAATACGGATAGTTTATAATCTTCATATAACTTATCTCCTCCATCAACAAATTAACCCCTAGAAGTATATAGATTTGAAAGAATATCAAGAAATTGAGTCTTGTTAAGATTAAGTGCAGTTAAAAACTTTCTACTGAGATTAGTTAAAATTAAACTCAAGTCAACTGCCCGAATAACAAACCCAAAAACAGGAACTAGTGATGGCTGATAATCAAATAGATATATAAATGGCCTTTATAATTTGTTGTTGAAGTTCTTCCAGCTTGGTAATTTGTTAAGTGGGTCTTCTTAGGTGTTCTTAATTAAGGAAGAACACCAGAAGGCATGCATGAGAATATCCCTTTTTATTTGAAAACCATTTCTGTGCAGATCCAAGAGTTTAAGAAGAGGAGAAGGATACGGGAAAAAAAAAACATACATCAAAGATTTAAACAATAGTGGTAAGAAGAAATTGAGGATTAAAAAAAGATTTGAATTTTCTTCTTATTAATATAACAGTCTAACACGTTAGAGAGAAAAGACAAATGTTGTTTCTTGGAAAAAAAACTATTGCATGAAAGAACAAAGAAATCGCGTGGGGTATTGTGAGGTGACCCTTACCGGATTATGGTGTTGAATCTTTCCTTCTTTCCTTTTTCTTTATCAAGAGCGAAGACTGGTGCAATAAAATGGAAATACGAGTATTTTAGTGTAATAAATGGCTTATTGACCATACTAGATTTTATAACAACGCCTTATTGAGGGAAGAAATCATCGCTTGAGCTGTCCACTGGACAGGGTCCTATACAAAGTTCACTATTATTGGCGTAATCAACACAAGTTAAGCCAAGGGGGAACAGTGGAACCGACCCTGATAAATTATTGTTGGCAAAAGATATTTTTCTAATCCTTGGAAGCTGCCCAAGTTGTTGTGGGATATGACCACTTAACATGTTGTTATCATGTTTAAGAGTATTCAGGTATGTGCAGTTACCTAAAGTTGCTGGAATTTCCCCATTAAATTTGTTAAATGAGAGATCTATGGTGCTAGCTAGCAAAACTAAGTAAGATGGAATGGGTCCTGTGAGGTTGTTCATAAATACGAGGAAGGTTATCAATACATTTTATTTTTTATTTTTTTAATACTTTTTTATTGATAGAAATATACTTAGTTGAATTTTACTAATTTATGAATGAGATTCATTAAATGAAAAAAGACATGTAATTGAATTTTACTTAATATACGAGAAATGGTTCAAAATGAATATTAATTATATATGAACACTTATATATCATAGACATTTATTGAACACTCTTTTTTTTATCCTTTTTTTTCGATAAATTATTTATTTATTATTTTTTTCTTTATCCAAGAAAATATTAGCCAAGGTTTTACAATGAGAAACAAAAGACAAGTAAAAAATTCAAGTTTTTTTACCATATCAAATATTCAAGTTAAAACATATAAGCTTGTCTTTTTTTTTTTTTTTTTAAGTTTCCCTCAAACGTCTTCTTTTAAAGATAACTTTATTAAGGCGCAATCAAACAGTAATATAAACATATCTATTAAAAAAGTTAAAATTGTGATTCGTGTCATCGCCGAAGAGTTGCTCCGTGGACTGACTCAGTCAGTCAATCTCATTTGTTAGTTTGTCTTTTGTTTAGCACTCAAAGTCTCATCTTTTATTTAAGTACAAAGACCATTTCAGTGGCAGACCACCACATTTAAACACTTAAAAGAAAGTTGAGAAGAGTTTTAAATATTATATTCTAGTTTAAAAAAATTAATTGCCAAGGCAATGGAAATATACATATTTAATTCGGTTTTCAACGGATTAGGAAAACTTGAAGACAAAAATATCAAATTTACACTCTTAAATAGTTAGTCAATCCTCATATGCTATTATTTTCTAAATGATAAAAAAATATGTTCTCTTTGTAACTTATATAATTGATGTAGTGATATTAGATTTTATTGGATTAGCATGTGTTAAAATATTTTATTTAATGAAAGAATTTATGTTTAATTTCTCAGTAAGATTTTTTTAGGCTAATGACAAACACATCATTAACAAAAATAATTTTCTGATTCAGTGAATTGCTAAATATTTGTGATGTTGACGGATACAAAAGAAATGCTCTCTTTGTACATTTAAAGAACTTGCTATCATAACTCAAAACGAGAATTGCAATTTACAACTTAAATATTAATTAAATAAAACCAATTTAGATAATAAAAAATATTTGCAAATTGTAATTGCTATCATAGTGTCTGTAATTTAAGAGAGAAATTATTGTAATTGTTAACATTAACTTTTCATATATATATATATATATATATATATATATGCTACAAAAGAATTTGCCAATCAATCTTTTTTTAATACTTAAAATTAGATTTGATTTGTTCATGCTTGTTAAATCTTATACATGAGAATACTTTAGGATGCTAGAAAGAAAATTCCGTAAAATTTTTACACATATTTTATTATTTAATTAATATATATAAGTTTCATTAAATAAAGAAAAAAGTATAAAAAGTGTTAAACTTTTATGAAATTTTCCCTCGTGGTTTTTAATATGATCAGTTTAGCCACACAAAAAAACGTATAAAAATTATTTAATAAAATTTACGTAAAATTTATTCAATAACAAAAAATATATGTTTATTGCTGTAATATTATGAAAGGATGAGTAGTAACAACTAACAACCGTGATATATCGAAAGGAAATTTGTGGATACTTCATTCTGTAAGCAATAAAGCAAAGTTATTGGAGTTTAGCATTATTAATTAAAGCATCGTTTCTTGTTTCTTTGTCTCTTCTAGTCTTCTTTATCAAAATTGAAGACTAAAGCAGAAGCGCGGCTTTTTGAAAAGGTCAATGCGCGAATGCGACAAGCCACTCCCAGTATGTTATTACACGTTTTTTTTGTTGTTAGAGAATACATTAAAAAAATTGAGACTCTTTTTGACTTTTATATTATTACTAATCTTTCTACTCGTGTGATGTATGAAATATTAATACTATATATTAAGTATAAGTTGTAATATTATATTCATTTTGGATATGAGAAATTTGTTTGTCATTTAAAATAAAACTTCTAATTAAAAGTAGTCCAAAGGTCAAAGAGCATTCCAACGCGATTCCAACTCGGATAGAGAGGCTTTTATGAATAAACGAATAAGAAACTGCTAAAAAGTAATTTAATTGGTGATGAAAAATGCAGGATTCAGTGAATTTCAAAAATACTACAGAATACAAAATTGTGTATAACCATTCGAGAAAGAGTGTTAAAATTGATGCTGGATGGATGTATTTTGTAATTGAAAATAATTTACAGGCTGACTATGAACTTGTACGTAATAAAAGTCATAGATCCAAATTCCATCTTAGCTCTATGATGGATGACTTAATTATAATTTAATTGCATGATAATTTACCAAACTTAACTTTTTTTGGTAATTTTGGCTTAATATGATGATGCTTTTATTTTGTAAATTTATGAACTCAATTCATAACATTATTATATGATATATATTTAGTCATCCAATCATATTATATTAGTTTTGCTTCTCTTGAACTAAATTTTTTACAAAAACAATAAATGTGTACAATTAGTTTATACGTTTAAGGCTGCAGCTTACTCGTGCGTTCAGTACTAGTTTATGAATAAACGAATAAAAAGTAAATTACTCACCAATTTTCCATTACATAACATCTGCTCTCTCATACATTCAACTAGCTGCTGTTTCAAGCTACACAATCATTCAAATAAAGAGTTACCAGGTGAAGTTCCACACGATCATTCCCTAACTTGTGGGCTGGCCATCACAATGATAGAAGAGCAATGTGGAAAGTTGGTCATGGAAATGACATCAAAGTCGTCATGTCATTTGATATGCCTTATGTAATGTAAAGCCCTGCTATTGTGAAGTTTCTTATACATTTGGCTCAGTGCATTATTCCCATCACCCATGTGTGAGAGTTGAGTGGCACGTAAAGCCTTGTTGCCTTTTGATATCCATTCCTCATATATTGTTTTCATTCCCTGTTTTGTGTTTATTATCACCGTACCTTGCGCCAAGCACAGTTATTATATGGTTGAAACTTGAAATGTTTAATCAACAATCCACAGTTTTTATTTTGTGTGTTTACATTCGTGTAAGCGTGAGAGAGTTGGAAAGGAAAAATAGTACCGGCCAGAAAGAAAGTGGAGGAGGAGCGGAATTGAACATCACTTTAGCCATTTCAGTTGGGAAAACCAGCTAGGCAATCAAAGGTGATATGTAGAAGGTACAGGTCACATTATTATGCTATATATTTTTTTTATAATCATTGGTATGAAATATTTATCGATAAAATTAATGATTAATGTTTATCGAAAAATTTGATTGATCATTTTTAATAGAATTTTTTTTTAATCATGTTATTTTTGATCCATAAACTTAAATTTGATTTTATTATATAATATATATATATATATATATATATATATATATGACAAGGTTGGTGAATTTCAAGTTGGAAGGGGATAATAAACTAAATTGGACAATAACTTCAGAAGTAAGAGATTGACCCAAGTAAATTAAATCGCTGGACTTACCACTTAGAAAATTGCATGCATTAGAATAAAATTAATCATCTGTGTTCCACGTGAAACATTTGGATCCATATTAAGTTCCAATCTTCTTATGTTTCCAATAAACTCAAGTCTTAACACCTTCACTGGAATACAAAATTGATGTCTGAAGATATCAGTTTTTCCAATTATTATACTCTTGAAAGGGAGGGCACTAAAGCAACTAAGCAAGGCCTAGAATAATCGTGGAAGTCATAAACTACTTATATATGTCAATTCAGAGTTACTCCTGGGTAAAACCTAGGTAATTAATTTAATCAACTAATTTATGTTGGGTTCAATCAATCTTACAATAAATAGAGCAGATCATATTTAGATTCAGTGCCACAAAATTTCCATCCTCACACACAGCATTCCTAATGCTTATCTCCTTTATATATGCATGAATGATCATTGTTAGTGTACAAACATTCTGTCGATTGCTTGTCGGTTCTCGGTGCTAGTCCACATTGTTCCAACTTTCACAAATGGGTGATGGGAAACTTTGTAAATTGACTCACATAAACGTCTAGCAATTTTATTCCACTTGCCTATCATAGTTTTTATACAACCCATTTGGTACGTGGTCCTTGGATTAAATTCTAATGTTAAAAATCTTGTCTAGATCCTAAAAATTGACAAACCCCATCCCTTCTAGGTGTTTATGTGTTTGATTGTCACTTGATGTCTGCTAAGAGACACATTTCATATCTCTAGAAGCGAATTCTCTAGATAAACTAGATCTATTGATAAATTAAAAGGTCTAAATTTATTATATACAAGTTCACAAGGCTGTAACTATAAAAAGCTTGTAAAAATTTGCTGGTCATATTGAAGTATTTTGGACTAGTGGATATTTATAATGAAGATTGATGAGACTTTGATAGGGATGGGTGTCTGTAATAGCTACTACAAACCTTAAGTTTAATACAACTTTAAGAATATTTAAGAAAATAAAATTATATCTTTAGGGTTGGTTTAGCCTAATGTTCGATACATATTAAATCAAACAATATCTAACATCCACATGAATTAATACACTCAAACTTCGAAAAGACATCTCAGATATCCTCCTCTATCTGATAAATTAAATGCATGCCACATGTATACTCGATAATTGATTATATCTTTTCAACACTAAATAACACAAGGTTAATCACTTCCGAACAAGAATGTTAAAATCGTTGAAACTTTTTAATGACACGTCCGTATTTCTACAAACTCTTTCAAATTAATATATAGCCCATAGGAGTGAAACAAAAATCTTGTTAGTACAAGGACTTATTCCTACTTTCGGCTTTTTATTGGAAAGACATGCATGCTGATAGTGAAAAAGAGGCTTTCTGCAATTAAATATCGCTTTCTGGAAGTGCTTAAAAAAATCAGCAAGCACATATATATAATGGACTGCTTTTGCCTCCTTTATCAGTTTAGCCTTTAAATAATTGAAAATTTTGGCACTACTTTATATAAAGACATTTGTGAATTGTCTTTATCTACCTCAAAGAGTCATTCGTCCACCATGATCAATATAATGCGGTATATATAATGTGGTATAGTTGATGGATAATAATATCAATATAATGTAGTATAATATAATATAGTTTGGTTGACAGATAATAGTATTTTTAAGTATATGATTAGAATTATTCTAAATAAAACATATGATTAGAATTCAATTAATATCTAAATTTTCTTTTTCTAAAACCAAAGTATTTTTATTAGAAATAATCTTATTCAAATTGAATAAAATTATTATGAATGACAAAATTTTTACTTAATTATTTGATGTAATTGCATATGACTTGAACTAGACATTTTTTTATTAAGTTTGAGTAATCTCATGTCAATTAATAAAATGCGCTTCTTGGTAATTAATATCTAAATCTGTGTATATAGAACAATTAATAAATATATTGAGAGAAATTATCTTCTTAATAGAACTTAGTAATTTATATATATATATATATATATATATATATATATATATATATATATATATTACCCACTCGCCGCGGTGCTACCTGATGATGAAATCTCTGGGAAGTTGCCTAATCTGTAGATGAGTTCGCTTTGCGCACTAATATTTTTGTCTTAGCATGAGTCAGGTGGAAATACAAATAGATATGGTCAAGAAGAAAATAAGTAGCTTTCGTAAATTATATTATACTTTTTGCTCCTTTTTCTAATGTTGCAGGATAAACGTACAGATCATGACCAAACACAATAAAACTGATATTACTTTGGCTTTCTAACAACATATCCCTTGATTCTCATTGCTATCATCATTACATCGCTTTATTTTGTTTGATTCTCCTATTAGATAAGATAGAATACGTTTCGCTATTAACATGTTTTTAAGATCAATAATAAAATAATAAATAATCAATCATCAACATTTTTATAACTTCGAAAGAGGGATATATATTTCTAATGGAAATTCAAGTATTAGCAACGAAGTCTCAAGTTAACTAAAAATAAATAGGTTAAGTAAGAATTATATGAGTGAGGAGACGCATTAACGCATTAGTTATTTTAGGGCTTTCAATATCTTTTTTGCAGGACCGCTAATTAGTGTGTTACATTAAAGTGCGAATTGATAAAAAATAAAATTGCATAAATGAATCACATCATTGCTATACAGTGTAATACCGTTTTCACTTAAGCTTATTAGTAAAAGAATTGTTCGTGTCATCTAGCATTTTCCATCATTTTGAGTTATATATTTTGTCATAATTTTCTTAAGTTCATAGGTTATTGCAGCAAGTCATATACTGAGTATCGTGAAAAGCTTCAAATTTTGAATTCGAACTTTGAAGATGGAAAATTTTGACCTTTCCCTAAGAATGTGATTGTGATTATCTCGGTCGATATGAAAAGCTTAAACATAGATCTACATTTTTTTCAAGAAGAGAGTTTGATTAGATTCAAAGTATATCATAGAGAAAATTGAGTTTGAATTTGAAATATGTGTTGCCTTGACTGATTGACACGGAAGCAATGTTTTGACCATATATCAAAAACTTTCGTGCAGACATTGTAAGTAAGTTCTGCTAGCTTGTGGAGCGCCCAAAGGATGAAAAACAGTGATGAGCAACATGATCAAACCTGCTCAGTAAGTGGCCCTCTGTCACCCAACAAATCTCAGTGTTCACTCAACGCAAGCATGGTGATTTTTCAAAAAATAATACTGTCACCCAAGTCCTTACTGTGAGGTTTTCAATTCTTTACTTTGCAATGAGCTTGGATTTGTCTTTGCAATCTAGCTTCTAGCTGAACAGCCGATTAACATATGTTTTTAGGACTTAATAAAATATTTCAATTAATTTAAGTTTTTTTTATTAGTTGAAACTTGTTTCACATTAGATAAATAAGTTTTTTTTAATAATTTATAATGCTTTCTAATTTTATAATTTTGTGTTATTTTATATTTTTAGCTTTTTTAATAATTAATTTTTCAGCTTCCAATTAATGACTTTTTCAACTTTTAGTTAATTTTACCGAATATAACCCTACTAATTTTGCTCACATAAGGGATTAAGATTCACAATTAAGAATAATGGATTCATCGCCTAAGAAATTTAGGATTACAATAAATTAGAGAAATTATATGTTAATCATATAATAATAAATGATTTAGAAAAGAAAAAATTACCTTGAAAGATAATCAAAGGGATTCTAATAAATAACTGCTTTCATTATTTGAATTTTCTAATACTTTTAATTGTCCTCTTTCTCTTTCAATTTAATAAAAATCCATTTTTTAATTCCCAAATTAAAAGATTAATTAATTGGTTGAATCATTGTTTTACTTTTTGAAGAATGGTTGAATCATTGTTGAATCACAATTCTTATGTACCAAAAGAAATCACAATTCTTATAAATATGATATTCTCTTACTTTTTTTTATTAATATGATCGGCATATTTTTCGTTATCTTTTCAGATATATGCAGTATATAATCCTCTCAGTGAATATATATACTAGCAACCTTTGCATATTATTTATTTCAATTATTATTAATTAAAAATAATATTTATAAGATTAGGTGAAAACCTAAACCATCATCGTGAAAATCATTACTATATATGTGTGCACCATTTTCATGCATATATATATATATATATATATATATATATATATATATAGCGTACGCAATTAAAGCGAGTCTCCTAATAGGACACAAAATGATGTATGGAACAGGATATATTTAACATGTCCACTTGGTTCTTTTTGTAAATTTTGGCCATATAGTCTGGTTATTTACATATCAAGTGGAAAATTATTGAAAACACACACCATAAAATTGCTTCGTGTTTTAGCTATAGTTACTTTAGTCAGAGGGTAAACAAGTAAAGTACAGTTTTTATTTATTTATTTATTTATTTATTTATTATCATCATATTATTGATAGAAATATTTATCAATTATGTTGATGATTAATTTTTATTGTGAAACCTAACTAATTATTTTTGTTGGAATCTATCTTTTCAATCATTCATGCTTTTTCATCTATAAGATTTGAATTCAAAATATTTTTTAAAAGGACTCAATCAAGTATTACTCATATTAAAAACTTTAGCTAGTTTTTAATTATTTTAAGGATTCCATGACATTCAAGACGCATAAGAATTTAAGA
>PYAF01003877.1:3635985-3702214 GCA_007407185.1 Glycine tomentella
AATTTGAGAGAAATAAAAGTGGAATACGAGAAGATAAAAAGAAATGTACGTTTGGGAATGTGAAGAAGAATACATTTGGATATGGAATGGGGAAGAAAAAGACTCTAGTGGCGGAAGATAATTTTGTTCATGGAGGATAACCTGACTCTCATTCATGGAGGAAATCATGACTCTCGTTCATGGAGGGAACCATGGCTCTAATACCATGTTAAAAATCATATATGCATAAATCAGAATAATAATTCCTCTTTCATTCATTCACTCCATTCTCTTCTATATTTTCCCTCAATATGAGGTTCTTATATAAGAGAGAGAAATTCAACAAAATGTTAATAATACGGGATAATAACAAACTGAACAAACTATAACAACCTAACAAATTCTAAAAATAATTTGAAATTTAAATATACAATTCAACAGAGTGTCATCCGTTACTCGACACTTAGAATCTTAAATTATGAATTTATGCTTTATTCTGTTGCTTTTTGTGCCTATAAAGAGGAGACAATCAAACCCTAGTAGGCGATGTATTCACCTTAGTTGTTTTCTTATACAAAGAGTTTTGCGTGAACATGATACTCACAAATATGCAGCAGGAGTCGAATGTTGAACACTACGGGAGATGATAGCCAAGTAGCCAACTACGGCCAAGTTACGATATTTAGGTAAATTATTATGCACTTCGTTAAGGAGAATTTGCCAAACACAATTCTACAAAAGCTCTAAAAAATAAACAGTTTTTTAATTAAAAAAAAACATAAAAAAGTGTTTTAAATAAGATAACTTTACGCTTAAAAAAAACGATAACTTTAGAAGCTGCTTATTAATATTACCCCAAAAACAAAACAGAATCTTCTGATTCTATTTCTCTATTCTCAATCTTTATGATTCAAGAATACACTAACCAAATTTTTTTAAAAATCTCCAACTTAAAAATTTAAAATCTTGCCCAACAATGACTGTTTCTGATTATTCAATTGATATAAACCCTGGATCAAGCATATTAATGCCAACATATCAACACCTGCTCAATTCAACAATATTGAAAATTTTAACAGTAAAAAAACCTGGAGAAAGTGTGTCAGCTTTGAATTCCTAAAAGGAACATGCTCCTCTTTCTTTGCCAAAGCAAATATGACATCGCTCAAAGACGAGAGACTTTTGTTGATAGCCTGAATGTGACCGCATAGAAAATTACCGTTATTAAAGAAAATTAGAATTGTTGACAGAGAGCTCAAATTCACAGTAATGCAAATCAAATAGATACCTGAGTTTCCTTTAACCGGTCCCCAGTTGCCCCACTCCTTGACAGTCTTTCACTTCCAGCCAGATCAATCAGGTTTAACACACCTTGCACTTGTTGTTCAGTTCTCTACAAAAAAGAAAAAAAGTGCATCCGGAAATAATGTCCGGAGGACAAAAGAACAGTAACAAAATATACTAATGTTGTATTACAAAAGTATGTACCTTATTTCTCCCACTTATACGCAATTTAAAGACAAAGTGGCTTCTGGATGACTGTTCATTCATCTGTGTTCTTCCCACTGACCTGAAAAAACATCAGTGCCACAATTTCTTATTTTCTTTGTTTATGAATATGATACATGTGATATGCGCCCAGCATATGGTCCTTTCCAAGCCTCTAAAAGCTAAAAATCATTGATAAATAGCTTAGAATTGCATAAGTTTATGATAAATGTTGATGAATGCATCCCTGTCATTTGTTGTGCTAATTTGAACATCTTTATAGCAGGAAAGCACACAATTCAAGCCACTTTTGGAAGCTCAGGTCAGCCACGCCCCCAGCGTGGGAAGATGACTCTTTTTGCAAGTTCCTCTGGAAAGCCACGCCCCAAGCGTGGGAAGGTGCTTCCATGTGCTGATTTCTCTGGACAGCCACGCCCCAGGCGCGGGATTCCACGCTCGAAGCGTGGGAAGCTGCTGTCTGTGCAATTCTGAAAGCTGAGAGAGGGCAAAATGGAAGTTTCACTTACCTCATATAAATACCTTAACCCTCAGCCTTCAATGCACGATTTTGGAGGGAGAAAAACACAAACATAGGGTTTTAGAAGCTTGGGTTCCTTAGCTAGGGTTTTGGGAAGTTGAAGGCACAAGTAGAGTTGCATCTCCATCTTCTTCTTCCTTGCTTCAGCTGGGTATGCCTCCTTTTGTACCTCAGCCATCCATTATGAGGTTTGGCTGAGCTTTTTATTGTAGTTATGGCCAAGCACTTGATGTAAATTTCATTGGGATGTATTGAATGTTATTATTCATTTATCAAAAGCTATTTTACTGCACTTGCTTAATTCCTTCATCTCTTTCTTAGACTTGGCCATTCTTTGTGAGAGCTTAGAACTAGGGTTCACAATAGGAATATTGGGGCTTTGGTTTGGAACTAAGTGTAGTAACTTGCTAACATCACCTAGGAATAGGGATGGGTGCTTGCAGCTTAGTTTATTTATGTGTTTGCTTAATGCTTAACTTGCTGAAAATCACTAAGGAATTAGGGCTGGAGTGTGAGTTAAAGAACTAAGTTAATGAGGAATCAAGGCTTAGTTAATTTCTAAAAACACATTAGCTGAATAGCTTAGATAAGTGAATGTAATAGACAATATAATTCCGTTGGAAGGAACATCGAGTGTGGGTTGCCTTAGCTACATATCTTTATACATCATTATTACCTTATTTACTTGTTGCTATTAGTTCATGTTTACACTCAGCTTTTAGTTTAGTTGGTACATACACAACAACAACAAATCTCATTCATTTTATTCATCATCCAACTTATTGATTTGGTTTATAATTTAATTGGTCAAACAATCCTCGTTGGGAACGATACTTGATTTATCACTTTATTACTTGAGCGACCGGTGCACTTGCCGAGTACGCAACAATATGATCCAGTTATATATAGACTGTAGACCAATAACAAGGGCACATCTATCATAAATTAAGTATTAAATTTCTAACTGAATCGAGTACTCTAGTATTATTCGTTATATCATAGATAGAAACTTGGAAGGTTAAACTGATTAGTTGAAAAGGAATAGTAATAAGTCATCTGAAATTCTTGTGGAAGAAAACATGCATTCTTGCACATGTTCATCCAGAAAGTTCATTCAAAGCATTAACTTCAAGCGAGAAATGATTTGCAGGATCCAAATTCATAAGACCACATACCTGCTTTGTGCAGCCTGTTGTAGGAGGGAGGAAATCTCATCCGCGCTACAAACTTCCAGTGTGGCGAGGTCAGATTCATGTTTAATAGTGTGCTGCTTGCAGGGAGTGGGAGCACTATTTTCCATTCGTGCATGATCATTCCCACTTGACCGATTTGATGATAACAAATCCCTGATGGTCTCATTATATATTTCATATATTGATACCTGAAAACATTTAATTAAATTTTTCAGTTTCCATTTGTAGATGTGACCACATGAAAATTGAAAATCAGGATGAAGTATACTAACATGCATTGTGTACTTCCACCCTTGGTCTTTTAGAGACTGGCTAATCTGGAATATTTGTTCTAAAGAACGCGGTATCAATCCTTTCAGAACTGGCGCATCAGGCTTACCCATCATAGTATAGGTTTTTCCTGAACCTGTCTGTCCATATGCAAAGATGCACACCTGCCATAACAAACCATTGCCCTCTGTGTCAAGACATGGTTTAAACCCAAATCAACAAAAACAAAAGCAAGAAAACATATGAAACAAAAAGATAATCCCCCAGCAAGCCATGTTTATAATGGTATAATCCAATCCATTTCTGTTCTGCATCTCAAACTGAAACTACTTTTCATGGTATAAAGTATAAACACAACTTTGAGTTGTCTTAAGCCACAAAAACATCCAAGATATTAAGCATGATGAAGTCAGAAGTAGTCAACAAAGCCACCTATTTGAACAAAATACTAGGCTAGAGTTCATAACAAATAACAAATTTAAAGAATATGAACTTCAAGCATTGATAGTTGAACTTCTAAAGATAAGGCTATACTCAATATATATATATATATATATATATATATATAAAAAACCTAAAAAAGAGGACGGTGAATTCGCAACAACAACCAAAGTAATTATTAATTAATGATCATTTCCTATAATAAAGGGCAAAACAGACAATCATAAACTACATACAACAACAATAAAAACATTAACCTTATCCCACATGCACTGCATACACTTAAATCAAACATGTATTGCAAAACTAATAATCACATAATTTTGGTTTTACCAAAAGTGCACCCAAGAAATTTGGTAGGAACTCAAATGCAAGAATTATCAAATGGCAATATTGTCTTGTTGCTAACCATTTTGATAACCTAATTTCCTGTGTACCGTGTTCTGCCAGACACATACTGAACCAAAAGGAGGCAAAGTAAAAATTACCTTGAACCCATCAAGTGCACTTTGTACCAGCTGTGATATCTCTATGAAAACGTCCTGCTGAGAAGCCTCATGATTAAACACCTTGTCAAATGTGAAATTGTACTTCTGCCCTGCTAACCGTTAAAGGATGGGATTATGATACTTGACAAAGCATTCATACTAAATGAAACTCATCAGATACAATAGCAACGGAGAGGGACGAAGAAGTTTGTCTATATACCGCTTTGTACCAAATCAATGCCCCGATCAAGCGCTTCTGTTGACGTAGGGAAAGAAACAGCCATGTCTGTTCCCGTACTGTCCTCTGGTAGGAGCGGCCGCACACGGCAGAACACACGAATATTTCCTTTTAGCTCCTGGAAATAGAAATTAATTGGATACCATTGAACTGTAATGCCTTACATCATAGTATAAGTGGAGATTTACGTTGTAACCACCAGACAAATATATATATATATATATATATATATATATATATATATATGTATGTATGTGTGTATGTATGTAAAGCAAGCAATACCAGGATAGTGTTGTGCAGTTTTTTCCTTAGCATCTCTCCTTCCATAACTTGAAATTCTTTATCTGCCAATCGATCCTGTAGTTCACGTATAATTCTGTTGTGCTTTTCAAACATTGTTCTTGTTTCTAAAGAAGATAAGTCAGCATTCTAACAGAAAGAAAAAGTTGTGTCAGGTCTAGTTGTCAAAAAACTAAATCTTGTCATTTATTTCTAAAAATAATAATAATGGTAAGCAACTGTTCCATGTTAAGAATAAAAGCCAACTGAATTACCTTTAACTTTTCCTTTTCAGCAAACAACTGTTGCTGCAGTATATGTATTTGCTCTTTTTGAGATGAACAAGTCTCCTATAAAGAAATCCCACATTACATAAATCAGTGGATTTATGTAAGAAAAGAACAACATTATAAAAGGTAGGAACAAAACAAAACAACAAACCTCAAGAGCATTAGTTTTAATCATCAACGTATCCAATTGTGTACATGTTTTCCCTGTATATTCTTTGTACTTTGCTATTTCTCCAGTTAAAGCATGTACTTGACCCAATTGGCAATCACGATCATCTCTAATTTGTTTTAACTCTTCACGAAGGCATATGAGCTCATTTGCTAAAATTTCTTTCTGCTTTATAGCCTCGTCTTGTGAAACCTGAAAACAGACAATAAAAAGAGTAAAAAACAGAGGCAACAAACACAAAAAAGAGAGAGACTATCAAGATACTTACGATAACAACAGGGAATTAATGCTAATAATAATAGTAATAGTAATATACAACAGTCTCTTCACAACAAGGTTACTTATGACATTTTAAGAATTATAAACATCCTAAAAATTAAAGTGCTTGCTTCAAGAAGAATGCCAGCAGATTGGCATCAATAGACTGCAAGGTAAGCTGCCAATATCCAGTTATTCACTTCCAATCCACACCCATTGTAGCAAAATAATTTTCAAAATTATCACAAATTTCACTTGATTTTAAATATTTTTTAAAATTAACAGGAAAAATTCACGAAACAACACTCTCCATTGACAAAACATCATTAAACACTTCACAGCATGAGAAAAAAAAAATTGATATAACTTACTTTTAGAGACACCAATTGATCCTGCAATGCCTTATTGTGGCCTCTTACATTGCTAAGGCTCTCAACAATTGTTGCTTTCTCTGTTTCAAGCCGTTTATGGGCTTCATTAACAGTTTCAAGATCTGACTGAAGACGACTATTATACTGCTGCAGGCTCATATTATACTCTTGTGATCGCTTGTACAAGTCCTCATTTGAAATGGCCTGCAAAACGCAGCAGTTTCAAAGGGAAAATATAATGAGGAATCTGCAGGAATCAAATAACAGAAAACATGAGTATCTTTTAAGTATAGTGCATAATTTACCAAAGAGGGCAACAGATAGTTTTCATATAACCTGATGGTAAAGTTCAATAGTTTGATATTTTACCAATAACTAACTTATACAGAATATAACATAGTATCACCTTCTTCACAGCAACTGATTTCTCATCCCGAACTTTCTCAAGCTCCGCTGATTTCTCATCCCGAACTTTCTCAGCTTCAGTTCTGGCTTCCTTTTCTTTACCATAAGAATTAATCGCTTCCTAGTTGTGAAGCCACAAGGAAATGAGGCCATCAGACAATAAAGTAAAATCTCTTGAGATATTCAATCACAAAGCTAGCAGGCAACCTTACCAATTTATCCGATTCGTCCTTCACAATTCTCTCTTCTAGAGAAGAAATTGTCTTCCTCAAATCAGATACAGTCTCTTCCAACTCCTCAATCTTACTCTTCATCTCAGTCCCTGAGTAAACACAATAATATGTTGATAAAATAAAATAATTGTTCTATCGAATTCGACATGAATTTTTGAACTTTCCACCGAAAACAATAGATACGATGTGGATATCTAGAAATAACAGAGTCGAACAAGATAGTTTAAAATAAAAACTATTGGGTCATTCAAATAGAGCAATTTCTTCTACAAAGCTCTTAACACAAAAAGATAAACCTCAACAAGCTTTCTACATCACCCATCACCAGATAATTACAATCACTAGACTATTATTACACCAAGGAACGAAGTCAAAGAACATGCCTACTTATGAGTAAACTACTTCACCTAAACCCCTACCTGCTAGCCACGCAGCATACCATACAACAATACACAAATAGTTTCTCCTTCTCAAATCTCAACACAATAAATACAACACAAATCATAGCAAGCAAGCTTCTAAACACAGTTTTTTTAAGATATTTATATATTCAATAGCATATTAGCACATATCCACCAAAGTTATACTAAAAAATCTCAAGAGACAAAACGCACCAGTATCGGTGCACTTCTTCTCAGCAGCCTCTAGCTCATATTGAAGCTTTTTCTTTTCTTGCACATACCCTTCTTCAATTCTCTTAAACCATCGAACGCAGAGCTTAAGGCGCTTAATAAGATCCGTCATCTGCTCAATCTTTTTCTGCAAAAGACAAACCAAAAAAAAAACAAACAATCGCCTAAGAATGCCTAAAAAGAGGTGATTTTTTTTTATCGGCAAATGTTAATTTGTTAGAAAGTTTAAGCATCCAACCCACCTTCCTAGGTGATATTTTTATTGACTGATTGATTAAATGAAGAACATCACAAATACCTTATTATCATAGGTGCTCCCCTTCTTCTTCTCATTGAGCAATGCCTCCACCTCGTCCTTCGTGAAATCGACGACGACAGCGGCGCCTTCGGCCGCATCAGCAGCGTCACTTGTTGCTGCGGTGTTGATGACGACGGAAAACGGCGTTCTGACCCTACCACCGCCCTGCTGTCGGTCCATCTTGTCAGCTCCGAGGGTCCTGCGACGCTTGTCGAGAGAAGCTTCTTCGGGGACCACCTTCTTCTGAAACAGAAGAAAACGATGTCGTTGAGAGGGTAAAGCTCCTCCGTTTGGGTAGCAAGAAAATGAATGGAAAATTAGTACTTACGTTGGTGCTGTGGTTGCGAGAAGCCATGATGTGTGTGGCTTCGGAATGTGAAGAGTGGAATTTGGACTGATTAGGTAGGTTAGGGTGGACAAGAGAGTGAGAATGAGGTTCGTGGAGCGTGGAATTTTGAATTTGGATCTGGCGGCCCCAAGGTACTACTCTCTTGCGTCCTCTCTGGTTATGGAAGTTCTGCCTCGTTTTTTCAAATTAACAATTTTGAAACCAACGGTCATATTCGATTGTGCATAAGGATAAGGAAATCTTCTTATTTTTAATTCTTAATTAACCTTTATTTTACGTTAAATTACTTTTTTCCCTTTAATTTATTTTTAATTGAATTTGTTCCTCTAATTCTTTTATTGAATAATTTCCTTTTTTTACTAATTATATTATTAAATAATTTTAAACCACCACAAAATATATTTTTTCTAACACAATTAATTTAATTTAGACTATAAGATCAATTTGTATCAATTTTAAAATCAAAATACCAAATTTAATTCAAAAAAATTTAAAGGATCAAATTAAATTTAAATAATAAATTAAATGATAAAAAATTAATCTAACTTTTCAATCATATGATATTAATACAAAATTATCGTATTAGAAACAATGATTAAGTGTGTATACGAAATAAGTTTTTTTTTCTTCTCTTAACATTATCTATTTTCATACATAATACATAATGATCAAATTATTTGGTTAAGGATATAAATCTTATAAATACGTTCAAATTTTTTACAAGTCATGTTAAAGATTTTTTTTTTCTCTTGTAATCTTTATAAATTTTAAGGTTCTTAGAAATAGTTTTTTTTATTATAGTGGTTTATCAATCAATGGTGTAATATACATTGTTCAAGATAGTTGTAGTTGTTAATATCACCACATGTCTAAATGCATGTTACTACAAAATACAGCTAGCTAGGGAATAATTTTAACTTTTTTAAGAATTACAAGAATCAAAATCAATATTTTTTTTTAGATTATGATTAAAATTAACAATATGAACAATGATTAAAAATATATTTAGACCTAAAATAAAATAACACTCAATTGATTTGTAATTTATTAAAATTCAAATAATAAAAATATATAACTTATCATTAATTGGTAAATTATTTACATTGCCAAAAAATTTAAAGATGTATAATTTTATAGTTTTCTTCCTCAATTACATTAAAATAATTTTTTATATTTGGTCTTCTTAATTGTTTTTTAATCTACTATTAACCCTATATCAAATTTCAATTTCAACAGCTTTTTTAAAAATAACAAAAAGAAAGAATTGTCAATTAACAAAATAAATTTATATCACAGTGTAAATTATTCGTTATAAATTTAAAACATAACTTATATATTCAATGGAATGTATATATTATAAATTTTAATTATAATATAATTTATGTATTCAAAATATTTATTATAAATTTTAATTAAATAAAAATAAACATTTATACTATGGAATATACAAATTAAATTTTTTAGTTTAAAAAAAGTGAAAAGAAAAAAAAGGGCAAAAGTTTAATTTTAGAAATAACTTTTTTCTAGAATTAAACTTTCAAAACCTTTTTTTTATCCCCTTTCCTTTCTTTTCTTTCAACAAAACGCAGGGACGAATATGGTATCCATTTCTTGCCGGAAAATAACTATTCCATGCACCACGTCATGTCACCTTTTCTGGGTGTGGGCACAAGTAGCTTGTCTCGGTTCTAATTACTAAGTTACTGTTACAGTAAAAAAAAAAGGTTTTTTTTATCGAGAAGGGGTAAAAAAAAAATTTAAATTATCATTTAGAGATAAAATTTAAATAAATTATCAAATAGAAATAAATCATAATAGATGTTAAAACTTCTAAGTTAAAAAGTTATAATTCCTATTACGATTTCTATTTTTTTTTAACTCTTTTTAACTCAAATCATAAATTTTTTTACATCTTTAGTGTAATTTTTTAAAAAAATTCACAACTTCACGTAACAATTTTTTTTTATTTACAATCTTAATGAAAGTGGTAAATTATTTACGATTTTCAAGTTAATGAAGTTATAACCTTTTTTTTAGTTTTACAACTTTAAAGTCATAAAAAAAATTTTTTTGGCATATGACTTCAAAATAGTGTGACCTGTTATTTAAAAAAAAATTGTATTTATTATTTGTTTAAATTTTTTAAAAAATTATAAAAATTAGTTTAATTTATTTATTAAAAAATAAAAATTAATTTAAATTTTTGTTATTTGATTGAATATTTTATATAAATTTTTTATGATTTTATTTAATATTTTATTAATTTATGTTATATTTATTTATTTAATATATTTTCTATATTTTTTAAATAAGTTAAAATTTATATTTCAAAAGACTTAAATTTAGAGGAAAATATTTTGTTATTAATATTAACTTATAATATATTAAATAAGATCTAATTATTTTTATTTTATTAATTAATTTTTATAATTATCATTAAATTAATTAATAATTTGGTACAGTTAAAAATGTTCTATCTACCTAACAGACATGATCGTCTTTACTATCTATAAAAAAAAGTTGATGGCTAATAATTTGGAAACAAAGTAAATGATGGCTAATTAAATTTTTAAAATAAAAAATAGAAATTAAATACAATTAATAAAATGATAGAATAATAACGATATAAAGCAATGAAGAATTAATATAAATTAAAAAAATTAAATTTTAAAAGTGATTTAAAAATAAAATTATCTAATAAAATGTGGACATAAAATGGGATAATTCCCAATATTTATAGTTATAGACGTAAACTTTTTATTAATATGTATTTATAATTTTATACAGTTAGACATGGCAACTTGACCCGTACCCGTGGGCATCCGTCCGAACCCGCCCCGATGTCAACGGGGAAAAACCGAGTTGACCGGTTTCGGGTTCGGGTTCGGTTTTTCCCCGCTTGTGAATTCGGGGGCGGGGGCGGTTTTGGTAATGCTGATAACCGCCCCGCCCCCGCCCCCGCCCCCGCCCCCGCCATGCTATAATTAATTATTTACAAAAATATTTTTATATATTTGGAATACCTTGGGATAAAGGCTTAATTTTATTCAAGAATTAAGAGTATAACTAATTTTATTTTCCAACAATAAACATCTAATGTTGAAATTTTATTGTAATTACATACATTTGAGACTTAGCGCGATTAAATTTTATATTATGATTGTTGTTTAAAATTAATTTTTTAATAGTAATTTTTAAGTGTTCGGGGGCGGGGCGGGGGCGGGGAAAACCGACCCCCGTCGGGGGCGGGGGCGGGGGCAATTTTTTTAGCCCCGCCGGTTTTGGGGGCGGGGGCGGGGGTGGTTTTGAGGGGCGGGGGCGGGGGTGGTATAAGTAAAAACCGCCCCCGACCCGCCCCGTTGCCATGTCTATATACAGTGTTAATTATTATATGTATTTTTTATTGTAATTATTTTATGTATTTAGGCAGTGAAAAAATAAATATTATATGCATTTATTAAGGATAACATAATAGATTTTATAAATTTATTTTTGTGACACTAACTAAAAAAAGTAAACAAGTGTTGCAATGTGGTGAATGCAGACACTGAGAGCGTCGTGTCGTCAGACCGAAGTGCTACAGCAAGCATTTCCAGCGTTTTCTAGAAACAACTCCATTCTTCTCTTTCCCTCTATCTCTCTATTCTTCTAAGCTCGTTCATGTTTGGGAGAAATAAAAAGTAAGGGAAAATCCAAAGCAAGAAAGGAAACGGAATAATTCGATACCCCTCTCGTCTCCTAACTAACCATGGCAGCGTTCCGATGGAAGAGCTTCGAGGAGAATGAGGATAGCCCAGCCAAGCCTCGTCATTTTGGCGTCACCGAGATTCAAAGCCCCCACTACACTCTCTTCTCCCACAACCTTCTTCAGGTTTTCGCTTCATCACTCTCTTTTCATTGAGCTTAAAAGATAACTGATTATCATGCTGGATCATCTTTACAACATGATCCTTAATCTCAATTAATCATCGCATCACATGTGACTAAACGTTATAAATTCTTTTCGTAATTTTTTTTTAAAAAAGTTATACACGTGTCATATAGAAATTAATTGAGGTATAAACACTTACTAGCTCTGGACTACTTTAGAAGTTTTGCTAGATAATTGAGAAAATATTATATAGTCTGCATCACAGATTTTACACATTTTTTTTATTGGTAAGAATCAAAGAAAGAGATATAGAGAATTTACAACAACTCGTCCATCTGCTTGATTAACTGAGCCAGACTCCTTTACGTGTGATACTTAACTAATTAGTTTGGAATGTTTTCTGTAGGATATTTTTGAATCTATGGGAGACTATGTAGATGGGTTGAAGTTTTCTGGAGGTTCTCACAGCATGATGCCAAAGGCTACTATCAAGCAAATCATTGACATGGCCCATCAGCATGACGTGTATGTTAGCACGGGTGATTGGGCTGAGCACATGATTAGCAAAAGTCCATCAGGTTTCAAGGAATATGTAGAGGTCTCTCTCTGCCCACCTGACTCAATGTTAATGATAGTACTACTATATTACTATTATTTTGTGATGAATTTTGGTTTCTGATTTGGTTGCGTGGTTTTTTGTGCTGTTGTCATAGGAATGCAAGCAGTTGGGGTTTGACACAATTGAGCTCAATGTGGGATCGCTTGAGATTCCTGAAGAAACCTTTTTGAGATTTGTCCGCTCGGTCAAAAGTGGTGGTCTCAAAGCTAAGCCTCATTTTCAAGTGAAGTTTAATGAGTCTGATATTCCCAAAGGTGGTGACAGGGCTTATGGGGCTTATATTCCCCCTGCACCTAGATCATCTGGTAAGGATATTTTATATTTATCTCTCTTTCAAGGTGGAATTAAACATATTTAGGCATTGTTGCAGATGCTATATTCTGGAATCTGCATTGTACTAGAAAAAAAGAATTAATAAAAACTATATATAACAAGTGAGGTAACATAATCTTAATAAATGTCTTTTGTTTCAGACAATACTACTTGCTCATGTAATTTTCGTGAATGCAGTAAGATGATTCACTACACTGTTGTTGATATGATATATAATTGTTTAAAAATGTAGTGCTATGTGGATTTTGGTTTTTTCCTTTTTTAATGAGAATGACAATGCAATGTTTTGAATTGAAGCTTGGTTCGCAATGAAATGGCATGCAATGACATCCAATTTGGATAAATTGATCAATCAGATGGATGAATGTAGAAGAGATGCTTATTATGGATTCCTTCACCTTTATTACTTCATATAAATCTGCTGAGAATGTATGTAGAATCAAATGGCTAGAGTGGGAGGATAGGGGTTCAGTACACCTATCCTATGAGGTATCTATATTTATATATATGAAAACATTGATGTTGGACATATTACAAATTTTTAGATGCTACTATTTTCTGTTTTGAATGGTGCTTACTGCTTATGAAATCTCAGGCACTAATCACTAGTACATATAGACATAGTATATCTAATCTTTTGGAGTGAATATATTGGTTTGCAATTGCTTTCTAATTTTTCCCTGCAGAATTTGTAGAAGATGTAAATCTCTTGATCAGAAGGGCTGAGAGATGTCTGGAAGCAGGTGCAGACATGATAATGATTGATGCTGATGATGTCAGCAAACATGCTGATAACATGCGTGCAGATATCATTGCCAAGATCATAGGGCGCCTTGGTATTGAGAAGACTATGTTTGAAGCATCAAATCAGAGAATATCGGAGTGGTTCATCAAACAATATGGTCCAAAGGTAAATGCTCTACTAAATAAGTTGATTCTAGTCATAGTTTCCCTTTTTACCAAGAATAAAAAACTTTTTTTTATTAGCAAATGTTAATTTATTATTTTTGTTAGAAATATCAATTGAGGAAATTTAGATCCACGATTTCTTCCTTCTTCCTTCTTCTTTCTCCCTTCACCTTTTTCAACCACCAGACTAATCTTATATCTTTCCGAGAATAAGAAACCCATGTTACAGCTTTGTTGACATTATTGTTTGGTTATGTCAGGTGAACCTCTTTATTGATCATTCGAACGTGGTGGATGTGGAGTGCCTCAGGGGACGCAACTTGGGTAGAAATCTTGCTTCTTTCTTTGGTGCTTCAGATTTCCTGTTCTGAAGTGAGGATTTTTCGTATAGCACCAAGTGGGGCTGATTTGTTTGTGTATAATGCAAGACTTTAGGTTTGTCATGTGTGTTACAGTTGGTGTGTTACATATTTCCTTTGGTGATTGAAGATTGGAAAAATTTAAATGGAGAGACTGAAATAAATGAAACATATTTCATGAAATTTATTTCCCTTCTTGAATTTGTGTTTTCTTATTTGCGCTTTTCATGTAATAATTAATCTAATATTGTACTTCTCATAAAATGATAAAATAATTTCTGTGTTATTTGTATTATTTTAACGCAAAAATTTGGAGCATGACAGAGCTGGTGGATGTCTTTGCACTGTAATTTGTAAATTATTTTTTCGTCAATTGAAAACATATTTTTGTTAACTTTTACTCAAATAATAATATAAAATTTAAAAATGTTTTTTTTTCCCGAAAAAAGTATGTTCAAATACAGCACAATTGTGATTTTTTCTTCTAATATATTATCTGTATATAAAATTTAGTTTATACTTTTTCTTTGGGGATTACAAAATGTGGCAGAACATATAAATACTCTAAATATATGTTGAAATTTACAACAATTTTTTACTTTATACTTTTGATGCTACAACAGTTTGGGGCAAACCAATTAGAAAAAGATACGGTTGAATGTATACCGCTAACATTTATGATTTTCTTTAATAAAATTACAGAGTTTTCGTATTAAGAGAAATTTTCTGTTAAACATGGAGTACTAGGTCTATAAATTATTACTAACTTTTACTAATCAAATGTATAACAAATACTAACCAAGATATTGTATTTTAGCAATTGTAAATCAAGATGTATTTGTTGTGGAATTTGCAATCCGACGCCACAAAGTCGGCTCGGCACCACAACCAACGTGGAGTTTCTACCCGGACAACTCTCGTACTAGGCACCACGCGTACCCGGATACAACGTGCCCGGCACCACGTTCCTCTGGTCGGCTGGGAGCTTCCTCTACCAAACCGTAACACTGGGGAGCAATGTCTCAACCCAGAACAAAACCAGAAACACAGAAATGCACAAAATGCAGCGGAAATACAGGATCATAAAAAATAAAGGAAAGAGCAGGGAGAGAATCAACACACAATATAGCTTAACGTGGGAGAAAACCTTCAAGAGGAAAACCCACGGGACCAAGTCCAGAAACGATCCACTATTCAGAAATAATGAATACAAATGCTCGACGGTCACTCACCGGAGCCACCCAGCCTCGCCTACAACAGAAGTGAAACCTCTCAACAAGAACCTCTCACAAGCTCTCGGAGACACACCCTCGACGGCCAACAATGCCGGAGAAACACTCACTCTCTGTTTTCGCTCAGCCTCACACTGCCGCAACTTAGCGTCAGCCTTCACTCTGATTCTTGCGTCCACCTGCCTCCATCCATAATGGGAGTATTTATAGAGAGGCACAGCATTTAGGGATTTACCCTAAATGGAAATGGGCCAAGGTCAACACCTCGGGATTTGGGCCCAATCACAAATTCCCTTTCACACCTAGGGATTTGGGCCAACAGCATTAAACGGAACAAACACCAACAGTATTTGTGTTGATTCTAATTCATGAGCATTGATTAGAAAAATTTAAGTATAAAAATTTTTATTAAGAGAGGAAAAATTATATTATTTATAATTTTTGTTACACTTTATTATTTATATATTAAATATTTTTTAAGTTTTTTAATTAATGTTATACTGATTAATCAGATCCATTAAATATTAAGTAATAACATTGTTTAATTTATTGTCGAGATGCACTTACTTAAATGCATTAAATTACGTTGAACTAATTTCATTAGGTAGATCTAGTTTGAACGGGATCACAACCACGAAAATCTTTCCAAACAATTTCAAATCCTTAAAACAATGAACTCGCTCATTTTAAAAGAAATAAAAGCAACCTTTTGAAATATATTTTGATTGTGTGAAAATTGTTCTTTAACATAAATTTCTTTAAAATTACATTATATTAATAATTTAGTTTAAAATATACTGTGAGTTGTAGAAGCTTAGAACTACAAAAATTTAAAATGCATAAATAACTATATAAATACCTATATTGGTTGATTTAAAATTAGAAGTTGCTTAATTAATTCTTTTTTTATTTTTCCCAATTTTGTATTACCAGTTGATTTATTTAGCCAAAAAGTCGTTTAACGTTATTGGTTACGGATGGTTCCTCTTCTTCCTCTCACATGGCATGACACCAATAATAATAACACATTCCACTTTCCCATCTCTGGTTTTTACATCATAATACAACCTCAACGCTCTTGTTCACGAAACACGCGCTTTTTCAAAACCTTCGAAGTCTTTTTCACAATCTTCGAAGTCAAAAGGTAACGCTTTTTTCTTTACTCCAATAAACTTCTCATCCTTCATTCTTAGCTTTTATGTGCAGATTTTTCAGCTCGCTGTGTCTTATTATTAAGCCTTTCTATCTTGTTGTGTATGCATTACCAACTGGGGAAAAACACTTTTTTCCCCTACGGGTATTGGAGCAATTGAATAATTGATTTTACCCAAACAAATTATTTTGGTTTAGGTGCTCTATTCTACCAGGTAAAGCTTAATTTTCCATATGGTCTTCACCATTTTAATTTTCTGAGCATGTTGTGTGCATTTTGCATAATTGGGTGTTGTCTTGTTTGATTGGGGTATGTGTTACTGTAGATTGGATCAATGGGGTTAATGTGATTAGGAATTATCAACAGGTAATTCTGAGAGTGGGTGAGATTGTGTTGAATCTAATATGCTAAGGAATGTTACCTGGATGAGGCATTTTGTTTCATGTTTTTTTATTTTCCTTGTTTTGTGTATCTTGATTTTGTTGAATATTAATTTGATTTTTTAACATGTTACTGCAATTGTGGCTGTTGCACTAGGTTTAGGATAAAAAATATTGATGAAATACCAGGAAAATAATGTTGGGATTTGTTGAAGATGGTTAAATGTGGATTCAAGCATCTTGATGTTCATTTTTGACATTGCTATACTACCAATTGCAATGGTTAAATGTGTCTATTAGCTGTATTTTAATGAACTCAGGAGTGCCAAAAGTTTGTTTCTTGTGAATAGAGGAGTGTCAGGAACACACTCTTTAGCACACTCCTTCAAACACTCTCTAATTGGTCAAAATTTATTGAAAACTACAAAATGAAGAGAGTCATTAAATATGATCTTAGACCCACCAATTTTTATCATTTTCAATAAATTTCAGCCAACAAGAGTGTGTTCCTAGCATTTCTCCTTGTAGATATGCTATACCACCAATATTTTGAATATTTTTGTAATAAAAAATATTGACTTTCTATTGATTTATACAAAATGAATCGCTTCTGATGTTCTCGTATCTCGTCTTGTATATGAGGAAGAAAAGTTATTCTCATTTCCTAGTTTCTCATTGGCCATTTTAGTTGTGTTTTGATTCTCTAACAGCCTCTGTAGTGTAGTGGAATTCTGAATGCTCTTTTTTGTAGAGAGTCCGTTTGCTAATTAATATTTTGCCAAGGCTATTTATTTAATCTATGATAATTTATGCCTTCCCATCAGATTTTTTCTAGGTCCTGCATGGGATTGAGTAGACTGCTTTGACCATCATGTTTTGGAGTTTTGATTAAGGATTGAATATAAATTCACCAGAGAAACATTTAAAATGGTTTTGCAATTTTGCCACTTGCTTTGTGTCTGATGAAATGAGTGTCAACTTATGGCTTTATTTACTGCTGAGCTGTTTTCATCTTGATGGTGAATTAGCATTTAGTTATTCCTTATTGAATTTGAGGAGTAAGATGAGAAAAAAACTGCCTTTTGTTTGAGGGAAGACTTTTTCACTACATTCTGAATTTCCTCTTAGGTTCTGCATTTAATGTGACTCTGATTTTTATGTAGACATATAGGGAGAATATTAGGTAAGAGCGTGAATGGAATGATCTTAAATCTAAATCATACATCTCCATGGATGGTTATCTGGTAGTAGCTCCTTGATGCGTCTGATTTTTATGCTTTTCACTTGATGCGTCCCTTATATATATTAGATTTGCAAAATATCTGCTACTTCTAGCCCCCCACAATATAAACTTTATATTCTAATATCATGGCATGTGATTCATGTAACAGATCTCACATAATAAGATAAGGTTATTATTGTTGTTGTTGCTGTTATTTTGCATTGGATTTGATCAAACTCTTGCTAATGTTAGACATGTTGTACAGATTCAGGCATTCTAGTCCTAAGTAAGTCATTGTAGAAGCCATGGTTCTCGACTCCATTTTGTCGTCTTCTCCTTGTCTGAAGTCACCATCTTTCAGGAGGCAGTTTGCAAGGCATGAACTGGGAAGTTGGTCAACACTCGTCAAGAGACACCGCTTCCTCTTATCTGCTCTTGCTCTACTAACTGTCCTCTGTACCATTTATCTATATTTTGCGGTTACATTCACGGCCAATGACTCCTGCTCTGGGTTGAATGGACCTCTCAGAGATTCCTGTCATATGGAGCATGTTAATGATGTTATGGCTTCTGAAGCCAAGATAAACTGAAAGGTCTGAGACATTTCTCATTTCCAATTCAAGTTGTGCCGGAGAGTTTTTTATCTTTTCCTTTAGTATAATATGTATTATTTACCCATACTGTTTATCTTAGTATTTGTGAGCCAAAATGTACAATGTATGTAGAAAGCAATTTCTTGGCTGCTTTCTGGGGGCTAATATAAGTAAGATCAGTGAGCATCCTAGCTGCCCAAATCAAGTTCGAGTTTTTACAATGTTGGTGGTTAATTCAAAACTTCAGATTTCTCATTTGTCAAATACGTTTGGTTCATTTTTAAATATGGACCTTTTCAGATGGATCATTTTCGTTGCTGCAAACCAGGACATTGATTAACTTGCACAATGAGTTGGGAGAATGTTGCTCACGTATAACTTAGTGCCGGTTAGGTAATATAAAAACCATTTCTCAATAATTCTATGATTTAAATTATTTTAAATATGAAAATTAGCTTATGCATCATGTGTATGAATTATTATAAATAAAAAAAAGAAGAAGAAGAATTTACTGTAGATGTAAAAAATTATAATCCAACTTCTGTTTATTATATTTTTACATTATATAAAAAAATAACTATAATAATGACTATTTAAAAGCTAAAACTTTCAGTGATGTATCATATTAAAATTAAAGCTTTTAAAGAAATTGTGATATTTAGAATCTATTTGACTTAGTTTTTTTATGAAGAAAGTTTTAAATTAAAAATATATTTGAAACTTTAATTAAAGATAAAATAAATATTTTACTAAGAAAATAAAAAATTTAATAATAATAACAATTACAAGGAATAAGAGGATTGTAATGTCAGTTTAATTAGAGCTTTCATGTTCAAGTCTTTATACACAATTGTATTAAATATTTGGATTGGAGGAAAAATTTTGTGGTCCATAGTAATTATAGCCAACTTAAACATAATTACCTCCAAAAAAAGTCTCAAAAAAGAAAAATATATCTTTCAACATGCACTCATTTTTTATAATAACAAGTAGGGTAAATAACCATTTTCATCTCTAAATGTATAAGGCGCTGACAAATTCATTTCTGAAAGATGAAAATTCAAATTTTTGTCCTTGAAAATGAAAAAAAGTGTGACAAATTTATTCACCCATTAACTTCCGTTTGTTACCATTAATATTTAGGAACAAATTTGTCAGTGTTCTACATATTCAGGAATGAATTTGTCATCTCTTTATCCAAAATATAATTTAATCTTCATATTCTCCCTTTTCTAATTATTACAGACATAAAATTATAATAAATACTTAAAAATTAGAAAAACAAGTATAAGTTAAAACAAACATAATAATAAATATAATATTGATTAATAAACATAATTTATATGTTGTTATAAAATTTCTATTGTAACAACCACAAAATCAAGTTGAGTTTTGTAAGGATTAATTTAACCATTATGCATTTTAATTTGTTTGAGTCTCATATTTTGGGTAAGGTATTCTCACATTAGAAATTTTAAAGCAAAAATATGATATAATATTTTACTCAAAATATGAGGTTCAAACAAATTAAAATACGCTGTATTTAAATTAATCCTTACAAAAAAAATGATACCCAACTTGATTTTGTCATTATCTAATGTTGTTACAATAGAAATTTTAGAATAACATACAAATTAAGTTTAATAATCAATATTATACTTATGTTTGTTTTAACTTATGTTTTTTTTCCTAATTTTCAAGTGTTTATTATAACTTTATGCTTGCAATAATTAGAAAAGGAAGAGTATGAAAATCAAATTATATTTTGGGTAGAGAGACAAATTCATCCCTAAATGTGTAGAACGCTGATAAATTCATCTCTGAATATTAACGATAACGGACGGAAGTTAACATATGGATAGATTTGTCACACTTTTTTCACTTTCAGGGACAAAAATTTGAATTTTCATCTTTTGGAGATGGATTTATCAACATTTTGCACATTCAAGAACGAAGGTGGCTATTTATCCTAACAAGTATGAAAGAGTACCCTATTCTAAAATATAATTTTTCATATTTCAAAATACTAATTCCAGAATAGATTTCTAGATTATTTATTCTATCTATTCTGGAAAATGAAAAATTTTCCGGAATAGGAAAAATAATTTAAAAATTTTCCGGAGTAGGAAAAATAATTTGGAATAGTATCATACTCTTCTGCATTCTCATCAGATTCTCTTGTCTCTATTATCATTTTCCTCGCTCAGATTCATCTCTAACACCATCATCACCGCCATCCTCGCCCAGTGGAGGTGGCGCACTTGGTGCAATGTTGGAGGGGTGGCGCGCGCACATGACAAAGAGGTGGGTAGAGGCACGCGGCTCGGTGCTTGTGGCAGCATGTGGCGCCGCACAATGGTGGGTGGTTGTAGCATGCGCTCAGAGGGGGTCTAAGTGAAGATGTTGAAGGATGTTAGTGAGAGAGGGAAGTTGGGGTTATAAAAGGTTATTTTTGTCCTCTTTGAGGTGCAGGAAGTATTTTTTTTTTCATGTTAACGAGATCTTTTGGCCCAATCCAGTCCTCGTAATCAATCTCTCTGTGCTCACTCTGTGCAAGGACTGCACTGGAATTCTCTCTCTTTCTCGCGTGTTTGGAGGTGAAAAAACGTAGGGAATGTCCAAAATATAAACGTGTACGTATAAATTTCGTTTGGATTGCATTGAATTGATTTTCAAAATCAAATCCAAAGTTAGATCTCATCCAATAGTTTCTTATTCGATTTTCAGATTATTATTCAGTTAATTCAATGAGTAACTAAACATATAATATTTATCTAATCCACATTTTTGTTGTTTAGTTTTTTATTGATATTTTAAGGTATTAGAGACTTTGAATGATGCATGGAATACTTTACCAGCAAACAACTTATTGATTTAAGTGGAACTAAGCTTAATCGTTAACGAAGAGGTCTTGAGTTTCATGGTGACAAATCTTAAAAAAACAATTGCCCACTCTTTACTGCTCTCTAGTTACGTATTCTAATTATAATTTATAATGAGTATGTTTTGCTTTTTAATAATACCATTTTATTTCTTTCAAATACTATTCTTAATTTAGAATTTAATTAAAAAAAGGATTATGCATGCACAAATATAGTCATTTAATCATAATCCATCATGTATTATAATAATCTTAAAATAATTCATACAATTTATTATTATAATTTTGATTCATCATAATTTAAATTTTAAATATCATAATTATAGTAAAAAAAACAGATTAGTTAAGATTATAATAATAATCTTAAGATTTAATTTATCTAAAAGAAAAAAATAACTTCAAATTGATAAATCATAAAATATAAAGATATGGATAACACTAACAAATTATTCATAACATATATAAAGATTTAAAAACGTATTTGTGATTGTCCCGTGTCTTAAACTTTGTTTATATCAAATTAAAATTGAAAATAAATTTAAAAATAGTAATTTTTTTTTTTGCTCCCCAATTTTTCTTTTATTTTGCTGATAAGAAGATTAATTTTTCTTATCTATAACTATATATAGTCATTCCATTGAAGAGTCATGGCAAAGATGGAAAGGAATGCTAGTCTCCCTCTCACCCTCCAAGATGATTTGATCATGGAAATTCTGTTAAGGTTACCTGTGAGATCTCTATTGGGAGGATGTCTGTGCCTCTGTTTCAAGGACTGCAACACTACAATGCCCGAAAAATGGACGATGAAAGAATACAAAGTGCAGTCATCTTGGACCAAGTCACATGTTGCTTTTTTCTCTGTCTACTAATTATTATCATCTTTCCCCATCTCTTTTTCCCAATATGCCCACCAAAAATGGTGAAACTTTGGGACTAAATGGCATTAAAAGATTAGTGAGACTTAATCACAAAGGCGAGCTGCCCGAGCTTCACGAACATGGACGCATCTGATATACTACATTCTGTCAGGTACAGATAAAGTTTGCCATCAACTTCCTAGAGACTTTGAGAAATCAAGTGAAGATGAACAACAGTAGTTAACTAGTTATTGATTTGATTTGGTTAGTGGCATGTTTTGATTTAATTTGACGTTAATGATTAATTTATCAATTGTTATCTTTTAACTTGTTTATGCATATTACTATTAATTAGCTTTGTTGTTTATACCATTGTTTCTAAAAAATTAAATGTATACATAGTTAATTGGGAAATGCACGTAATTTACTTGTCTATATTTGCTACTTTCATTAATAAAAATTTACTGGTTTTTAGTCACGCTATAATTTTGCAGTTGTTCTACGCATAGGGAGATTAATTATAAAGAACAAAATCCAAATTCGTTTAGTTTGTTACGTACATATTAGTTTTTTGGTTAAATCGATGTTTTATTCCTCTAATTTATTTTAGAAGTTCACTTTATTCCTTTAATTTTTAAAGGCTTAAATATAATTTTGTTCTTCTATTTTTAAATCTATTATTCAATGTTTCTATTTTTTAATTGAAATATTTCATTTTCGCTTTCATGAAATTTCCAATTTTAGTTTCTCATTTTTTTTTAATTGAGACATTTAGTCTCTCACACTTACAAAATCCACAATTTTAACCATTATGATCAATTTCAAACATGGATCAGTGTACTATGTAAATATTGATTAACATCTGCTTGTTTATTATCCACATGATAATTTTTTCAAAAAATTAAATTGCTAAGAAACTTAATTTATCAAAAAAATTAAATAATAAAAAATTGATAAAGGGAAATCACAAATTTTTAAAAGTGAAAAATGTAATGTCTCAATTAAAAAATAGATGACTAAAATTGTAAATTTTTTAAAAATAAAGAATAAAATGTCTCAATTAAAAATAGAGACTAAAATTGTAAATTTTTTTTTTAAAAAAACAGGACAAAAATTAAGTTTTGACCATTTTTTAAATGGCTTAATTTAATCTTTTAATTTTTAAAATTGATTTAATTTGATTAAATCCTATCGTCTAAATTTAACTTACAGTATTATGAAATGCATGGCTCATGCTCACCTCATTTTTTATTAGTTTTGAAATTTTGATTTTTCTTCTTCTAAAAAGTAAAATAATTTAGGTAAGAAGTAATGGTAGACTTGGATTTTATTAGGAGATATTGTTTTTCTTTTTAGTTATCTTTTTTCTTGGGCCTTGTTTGATTTTTTCAATTTTAAAAATTCCAAAGCATCCGTATAAATGAAAATGTATATCAAGGAGGGAACGTAATTTTGTTGGAAAAACAGATTTTTACAAAGATAGAGATTGCAGTATTTTTTTTTTTTTTTTTATGCTGTGATTGCATACTTGGAGGGAAGATAATTTCATTGCGGATAGTTTGGCAAAGTGGGGCACTGGGACTCCTAAGAGTTGGGTGGTTGTTTATCGGCTTAATTTTTAATTTTATTATTTAATGTTCATTAATTTATAAATTGTCATTCAAGTTTCTTTTTTATAAATTTTATCACTCAAATTTTAAAGTTTCACACATTTACCACTGTTGTTGAATGATGTGTCACAAAATAAAGTTAGAGAAAAAAAACAAAACACATTTTGTTATCAATTTAATGATAGAATGTATAAAAGTTAAAAATTTGACTGATAAAATTTCACAAAATGATTAAAATTGAATGGCATAAATTTGATGGAAAAAAATTTGGGTTGTAAAATTTACAAAATGATAAAATTTTGCGGAAAAACTTAAATAGTAAAATTCACAAATAAAATTTGGGTGATAAAATCTATAATTAAGCCTCCTTATTCATGATTTTCTCTTTGTTGCACATGATCACTTGGCAAGGAGGTATAATTTAGTTAGTTTAGCTTGAAAAATATAAAATTGTTAATACCCGAGTTTGATAAATGAAAAAATATACTGCACAAAAAAAAAGTATAAGAAAATCTTCTATAAAATAGCTATTTAGCTCAAAGAGAGCTTCACATTCAATTCTATTAAAATAGTTATTTAATTAGTAATAACAAGCTTAATTTGTTAATACCCGAGTTTGATAAATGAAAAAGTATATTGCAAAAAAAAGTATAAGAAAATCTTCAAATAAAATAGTTAATTAGCTCAAAGAGAGCTCCATATTCAATTCTATTAAAATAGTTATTTAATTATTAACAAACTTAATTTATTAAAAAATTTAAAAATATATATAATTAATAAATCTGAAATTGACAAAGAAGATTAAAGTCGTATATATTTTAAAAGTGTGGGAACGGAATGTCTGAATTAAAAAATATAGAGACTAAAATCACAAATTAAAAAAAAATAAAAAAACAAAAATTATATTTTAACCTATAACATACTATTAAACAATATTGCATAATATTAGTAACTTGATAGTATTATTGATACACGACATGGGATGGGTTGAGGCCAAATTATTTTGTTAATACGCAACTCAAAATTTTGATAAGATCATTTACATGAACTCAAATCTAACTTGATCTCTAACCTAGTCCCTTAGGCCAATGACAACCAAGTAGATTAGTCTCTAATCCGGTATATTAAAGAAAATATGTAATATCTGAACAAGACAAAAAAAACCTAACTTTATCTAGACCCAATAATATATGGGATAATATAATATATCACTTAGGGACTAAAAATATAATTAAACCAATTAATATTTAATAATATAAAAACATATCATTTAATATAGTTATTTATTGTTATACAGATATTCTTATTTTGGGTTGTTGAAGGAAAAACAGAAACTTATTTAAAAAGAAAATAGTAATAGGACAAATTGAATTAAAAAATGATTATCCTCAGTTTAAATATTCTACGGGTATACCATGATACTGTGTTCAAATAACAAAACCATTCCATTTAAGAAGCAAAGCAACTCTGTCTCGCATCTCATCAAATCAAATCAATTAGATTTTTTAATTTTTTTAATTAGATGTTGACCTAATTCAGTTATCAAATTGTAGATATGTAATTTTTTAATTTACTTAAATTATATCTTTTGATTTCACCAAAAAAGAAAATTATATTTTTTGTTATCTTAGAGTTTGGGTAAATATCTTGGTTTAGGATTTACATAAATTTAGAACGCGTAGATATATTATTTTATCCTAAGAATTAGATAAATGTCTTATCTTTAAGATTTCCTTGAATTCAAATAGTACATATCTAATATCTTATTTTATCTTAGGATTTCTATATATGCATGTCTGGGTTACAACTACGATCAATTTTGAGTGAACACTACTTTCTACAAAAGTATCATTCACAGTATAATTTCCCCTCCTTTTTGATTGAAGTGAGTGTGTAAACATGGCCAATATCAAGCAAATCGGAAAGAAGCAGGCTTGTGTGATCGGTGGCAGTGGATTTATTGCTTCTTTGTTGATCAAGCAGTTGCTTCAGAAGGGTTACGCTGTTAATACCACTGTTCGAGATTTAGGTTCCTCTCTTTTACTATTCTCCACTTCTTGTATATATACCATTTATATTTTATGGCGATAAATCAGATTTTACAAGAAGTTCTAAAACGTTATTAATGATAAAAAGAAGGGATTAAAGTTTCTATGTTATATGAGATAAACTTTTTCCTATACACAAAAATTACTTAATTTTTGGTTAAATTTTTTTTCTTCTTTTTAATTAAAAAAATACAATCAAAACAGATGTTTTATATTCAAATTTTATGAATAACATCTCCTAAAATCAAGGAATATTATTCTCATATTTTGATTGTGTTTTTTATTAAAAAGAAGAAAAAAAATCAACCAAAAACTAAATAATTTTGATATATTAGAGAAAAACTTATCTCATATGCATGAGAAACTTTAATCCCTAAAAAGAAACCAAAAGAATAATAGGTGTAAGTTTTACTTATTAGTTTGATTCGTATCCCTTAATCACACTTTATGGAGTAAGTTTTAGTTCATAACAAGTAAATTCAATGATTTTGATTCCTACTGTCAATTATCTTCAAACTCTGTTAACGTAAGTCGTTGTAACATGCAAAAAATGTAGAGACAAAGTAAAATTGTCATTGTGAAAGAATTTTTTTACTATTTTCCATTACTAGAAAAAAAAATTAGGGCACATTTGTTGGTTAGCTCAAATCAAACAAGTACTAGTCCTATTTCCCTTTGGAGTTTCATTGAAGACAAGAGATTAGAGAGTCCTACTAAGATTTTTCTGTTAACAAAAATTCCATATACTGCAGGTAGTATCAATAAAATAGCTCACCTTTTGGTACTGAAAAATTTGGGCGAATTGAAAATATTTGGAGCAGACTTGACAGTTGAAGGAGATTTTGAAGCCCCTATATCAGGCTGTGAACTTGTATTCCTATTGGCTACACCTACGAACTTTGGTTCTGAAGATCCTGAGGTATATTAATTAAACTCTGATCCTGCATTCTAAAAATTTTCACTAAATTGGAAGCTTTTACATTTTTTTCTCACTAATGCTTCTGTGTGAGTTGATGGAAATATTAATCCAAAAATGCTTCTGCAAACTATTATTCAGAATGACATGATCAAGCCAGCAATCAGCGGCGTATTGAATGTGCTGAAAACATGTGCTCAAACGAAAGAAGTCAAACGAGTCATCTTGACATCTTCAGCCGATGCTGTAACTATTAACCAAGTCAATGGAAAAGGTCTTGTTATGGATGAAAGCAATTGGACTGATGTTGAGTACTTGACCACTGCAAAGCCACATGGATGGGTAAGTAATCAAAAAACGTAAGATGGGTTTGTGCAATGACCCTTCACAATGCACTCCATCATTCAGTGTCATTCCTAACTGTAAAAGATTAAGGCCTTGATTCTTTACTTAACAACAGTTTTTGGTTTGTAAAATTTGTTCGTCACCTAAGCACATTTGAAAATGTTTATCCCCTAAGCATATTTCTATTTTCTAAAAGTTTGCCTCTTGAGTACCTGAACAGAACACTTGAAGAAAACAAAATAAGAGGGTTTGAAAACATTTTCTAATTGTTTCTGTCTTTTAGTTTTTATAACACTTGTTTTTTAAACAATTTTCAAAACTTGGTATATTTTGGAAGAGAAATTGATTGCTGAGTAATGTGAAATTGTTTAAAAAACAATTTTTTAACAAAAAGGTAAGAAGACTTATATTATGAAAGTAAAATTCATGTATATATATGTGTAGGGATATCCTGCCTCCAAAACACTAGCAGAGAAGGCTGCATGGAAATTTGCTGAAGAAAATCACATTGATCTCATCACTCTGATACCTTCCATCACAGCTGGTCCTTCTATCACTGCAGACATCCCATTCAGTGTTGTTTTGGCTGCGTCCCTAATAAAAGGTTCACAAACTACCATATCCAATGAATTTAATACTTTTACCTGTGCCACATTTTTAAACACTATACAAATTGACTCATGAATGTTTTGATGGAATTTTGGTTGGTACCTTGCAGGGAATGATTTCTACATTAAGTCTTTGAGAGAGATGCAATTGCTGTCAGGTTCAATATCGATCACTCATGTTGAGGATATTTGCCGAGCACATATATTTGTGGCGGAGAAAGAATCAGCTTCTGGTCGATACATTGTCTGTGCTCACAATACTAGTGTTCCTGAGCTTGCACAGTTTCTTAGCGAAAGATACCCTCGATATGAAATTCCAACTGAGTAAGCCTCTAACCTTAAATTTGGTGTGAAAAGTTTATAATGTAGAACTCTTAAAATTTTAGAAAATTTTTATTTTTAAAGGTTCACATAGCCAGATAATATCTTTTTTGTCTGAGAAATTCTTTTCAATTGTTAGTTTTAACTTTTAACCAATAAGGTCATCCCATTACTAAAAGTACTTGTACAAGATTATGGAATCATTTATGCAGTCCAATATTATGGGCATGAATTTGTGAAGAAACTTTATTGTGTGGTTTTGATTTGGCTTGAAAATTACTTCATAATGCTCTTTTATTTTGATGTCTTGATAAAGTTGTTAATAGCTTCCCTTTATCAAATAGTAGAAACATGTCTTACATTATATTGAAGCCAAGTATCATTTATATGCAGATTCCATGATATCCCCTCCAAGGCAAAGTTAGTCATCTCTTCAGAGAAGCTTATCAAAGAAGGGTTCAGTTTCAAGTATGGCATTGAAGAAATTATTTACCAGAGTGTGGAGTACTTAAGGAGTGAGGGGGCCCTGCTCAACTAAACTTTTATATTCTTGCACTTGTTATGGAATTCATGTCATAAGAAGTGTGTGCTCGAAGTAAAAATTAATTTTAAAATAAGTGTCATTTTACCTTATCAATTTTAATTAATTTTTTTTTTTCCGTTTATACTTCTAACAGTAGTAATATTTTTTAGAATGTTACTGTGCTACATACCAAACAAGATTCAATTCAAGATTAATTTTGTAAAATTGTTACACTTTTTTTTTATTCTTGCTAGAAAAAGAGAGAACCTTTCACGAAAATCTTCATAATTCCATTTGAGGCCCACATATATCTTTGGAAGTAGAGGACCACGATCCAACAGTTTATTTATTATCCAGAGAATAACTACAGCCCAAAATTTCTTTGACCAGAGTAGCTTGAGTTGAAATAAGACATGGTCGTAACAAAAATAAAAAGACATTGTTACTCAAAAAGAATAAGACATGATAAGTAACATTTATTGGTACACTTTGAAGAATGACTTGTATCTTTTAACTAAGTTATTCAGGATTTGAATTCTCATTTTGTATATGAAATAAATTATGTTAAAATGAAAATATTCATTTTATATGCGCATGGTCTCAACCAATTAGTCTTCAGTCATATAAATATTATGATAAAGAAAAAAAATGAAAATCATTTAATTTATGTACGTTCACTATTCCATGACAACAATGTTCAATTAATTCCTACTATAAAAAGAAATTCCTATGCCTAGAGTGTTAGTGACAATAATGATAACGATATTTCTAAATTATCTCCATTTATTTTCCTATTCATACGTGATTCTGCTATACGATTGAATGTTAGATAGATGGTGTAGATGAGGTAGAGAATTTTAACTCAGTCTGGCATGTTTAATTGTGAAGAAAATAGTAGCAATGTATAGGACATTAATGAAAGGTGAAAGGCTTTTTTGTTCGTCCCCCAAGACTTGTTGATGTTGAATCGTTGGTAACAATACACACCACCAAACACCATCACGTGCTCACCTTCAATTTACAATACTCAGACGAAACGGTTTGTTAGATTAAGTAACTGGAAGATTAATGTTATTATTTAAGAAGCTTCTCTTCTGAGGGAGGATTAAAAAACTGTCTATAAAGTAAGTTTCATTTTATCCTTTGAAGTGTGTGAGAGAGTGAAAACATGGCCACTATCAAGCCAACTGGAAAGAAGGCATGTGTGATTGGAGGGAGTGGATTTATGGCCTCTTTGTTGATCAAGCAGTTGCTTGAAAAGGGTTATGCTGTCAATACCACAGTTAGAGACCCAGGTTAGTCTCTCTCTATGTGAAATGTGTCACTGTAAAATTGTTTATTTGTTTTGTTTACTATTCAGAAAAATCATAGAAAATTAAAGGAATAGAAAAAGTGTTTAAATTTTCTTTCAATTTTTAAATTTTAGCACGTACGTCTAGTGTCACTAAAGAGAAAGACACAAGTCTTGCCTGAATACACGTTTTTTTTTTCTCTTTACAGAAAAAGACATGAGTGATAAAAAGAGGGAAAAAATGGTAAAAAAAAAAATCAAAACTATACTTGACATTAGTAAAAAAAAAATATGTAATTTAAGGGTGCAAACCTTTTTTCATAAATTAAATAAGGTGTTAAAAAATTTCTTCTTTTCTTTCCCCTCCCATGTGAGAACCAGAGAGTCAACTATTGAATAAATAAAAAAAAGTGACATGGTAGCCTACTTGTTAACATCCCACCAAAATATAAGAAAATTGGAATGAAAACAAAACCAACGAAAAGGTACTTAAAGACTAGTAATTGGTTAGCCCATAACAAGAAGCACAAGGCCAATCTCCTTTCTAAAGTTTTATTGAAGAATAGAGAATCCAAATATAATTTTATCATGAACAAAAGTACTTAATTACATTGGTGTTTTGTGCAGATAATACTAAAAAAATACCTCACCTTTTGGCACTGCAAAGTTTGGGCGAATTGAACATATTTGGAGCAGATTTAACAGGTGAAAAAGATTTTGATGCTCCTATAGCAGGCTGTGAACTTGTCTTCAAGCTTGCTACACCTGTGAACTTTGCTTCTGAAGATCCTGAGGTAGATTAGACACTGAACTAGAAACTGCATTATAAATTTAACAACTAAATCAAATGCTCTTGCGCGTACGTGTGTGTTGAAGAATATGACTAATGAGGAAATTCTTTTGCAATTACACTATTCAGAATGACATGATCAAGCCTGCAATCTCAGGCGTATTGAATGTGTTGAAAGCATGTGCGCGAGCAAAAGGAGTCAAACGAATCATCTTGACATCTTCAGCAGCTGCTGTGACCATAAACCAATTCAAGGGGACTGATCTAGTTATGGATGAAAGCAACTGGACTGATGTTGAGTACTTAAGCACTGCAAAGCCACCCACTTGGGTAAAAGTCAAACCTTATTTCGCACATATCTGGATCAGCATTTACAAAACTAATATTGAATGAAATTGATTTTGCAGCGTGATTTACGTTTAGATGATTTTATTCTAAAAGTAACGTAGTAAAACTCAATATAAAAGTTTTTGTTCCACTAAAAACTAGCTAAAGTTGTTTCAACTCAAAATCATATTTTTATCATAGGACCAAATGTTTGAGCATTTTTATCTAAAGTCATGTTAACTGTTATTTGAATATGATTTTGAAACATGAATCCAAACACACTTAAAACTTAGGATGGGGATGAGGAATGGCTCTTCAGTCTTCACACTTACCATTCCTAGATGGAAAAGATTAAAACTCATTGGATGGACTCTAAAGTAGAGTGTGCATCCGAACACATGCAGGGTTATCCTGCCTCCAAAGCACTAGCAGAGAAGGCAGCATGGAAATTTGCTGAAGAAAATCACATTGATCTCATCACTGTGATACCTACTCTCACAATTGGTCCTTCTGTCACTAGAGACATCCCATCAAGTGTTGGCATCGCAGCGTCCCTCATAACAGGTTCAAAACTGCCAAACCTACTGGTTTAAGGACCTTTTAGCTGTGTCAAATAATTGTACTTTTTAAGGACCATAGTGAATGCCCTCATATATGTTTCAATGGCTTCTTTCTTTGTACTTTGCAGGCAATGATTTCCTCATAAACGCTCTGAAAGGCATGCAGCTTCTATCTGGTTCAATATCCATCACTCATGTGGAGGATATTTGCCGAGCACAAATATTTGTGGCGGAGAAAGAATCGGCTTCTGGTCGATACATTTGCTGTGCTCACAATACTAGTGTTCCTGAGCTTGCAAAGTTTCTCAGCAAACGATACCCTCAATATAAAATTCCAACTGAGTAAGCTTATAACCATACCTTTGGTTGAAATGCCTTTTCTTTTTTATTCTAGGAATCCCTTGCCTTAGTTATAGATAAATTCTTTGGTGCGAGAATCAAGTCAAAGAATAAGAAGCCATTATTCTGGTGTTTTGGCTTCATATTTTTAAAGTGATTTATATATCGCATACAATATGCCAATATCTCTGTCAAAGAATTTCTCTTCATTTGTATTGATTTCAGTTAATAACAAGTTCAACCCTCAATTAAACTTATGTAAGGCTGTATATTTCGAATCTTTCATGCGGACCAATTTTATTGGCATACATTTTTAAGTAGTATCTGCATTGTGTTGAATTGGCTTGAAAGACTTCCAATGAAAGTTACCTCATATTGCACATTTGCGCTTATGTTTTATGATGTTACTGTTTTTGGGTACTCCCTTTTCATTTGTACTTATGGCAAGTATCATTTTCTAATTGCAGATTCGATGATTGTCCCTCAAAGGCAAAGTTAATAATCTCTTCTGAAAAGCTTGTCAAAGAAGGATTCAGTTTCAAGTATGGAATTGAAGAAATCTATGATCAGACTGTGGAGTACTTAAAGAGCAAAGGGGCTCTGAAGAACTGAATTTTGAAAATTCTAATGCTCTAGCAAACTCTGCACTTGTTATGTAGTAGCATCTTGCGAATAATTAATCAAGGGGAATAGTAACCATCTCTGTCAATCCACTACATTATTACCACCTCGTTAAGTTACTATGATATTCCCCACTTTGTTAAAAAGAGAGCTCAGTCGCTTTATTAAGATTGGATTTGATTATGCTTGTTGTTCAAATTTTCACGTTTTTATCACAAATAAGGGATAGGCTCGAAATCGGGTGGAAAAGGTATGAAAGATGCAAATTAAATCACAGTTTTATCAATGTTCACAATCACAAAGCATTAAGTTTATTAAACATACCCTTTTTACCCTCATATTCTCCGCCTAGACTTTTTACTCATTAGACTTGTGTGTAGGATTCCCATAACAAATTCAAGAAATTATACCCCATCTCTTTCATAATTCTAGTATGGTAAAGAAGTTAAATAACTAAGTAAACAAAATATAAAGCAGATATTTAATCATCCAAAAGCACTAGCAGATTCACAAAGATTAGTCGGCTATGCAATCATCTATTTCATAATTCCAGTATGGTAAAGAAGTAATATTGTTGACTAAGTAAACAAAATAGAACGCAGATATTTACACATCCAAAAGCACTAGCAGAGCCTTAAAGATCATCGGCTATGCAATCTGCACACCATCTTTGAACTCTCAATTGATGAGAAGTCCTGAGTTTCAGTCTGGTCCACTTCAATGGACACTTCCTTCAATGCAGCAGGAGATGTTCCACCATGATCTTTAATTTGCCTCTTACAAATTTGAGATAATTCCTGAACAATTTCGCACATCAAAGGTCGGCTTTTGGAGACTTCATTAACACATTTGAATGCAAGTGAAGCCATGTCATGAAGATTATGCACATCATATTTGCCATTTAATTGTGGGTCCACAATTTCTTCCCATCCAACCTTTCCCTCGCCTTCCATGACTGCCTAATCATAACCAGAAAAATGCAGTGTCAATCCCAAGTATTTGCTTACATATATTTTCAAACGCATCAAGATACACTCATGCACTACAGCACAAGCGCACACATAGAAACCAACAAGCAGATACTGTTCTTACTAGTTTTACATATTCCATGAGCCCTTGCTGTGGATTCCTGCCAGTGATAAGCTCAAACAGTAGCACACCAAAACTATAAACATCGCTTTTCTTAGTGAAGGTTCTTGTAGACAAATACTCGGGATCAACATATCCAAAAGTTCCTCTGACATTTGATGTGCGAGGTTTGATCATCTCTGGTCTGGAAAGCCCAAAATCAGTGACCTGCTCAGTAAAATATAGATGTTAAACATATACAGAAGAAAAAAAGTTTTAAGCTTGAATATGGACGAAGACAAGTGAAGGGATATGATGAAAAAGGAAAACTGCAGCATCATCTTTACAAAAATAAGGTATCATTTTCAGAAAAGCTTCTTTTGAGTCAAGAAAACTAGGCAGATTAATTCTTCCAAACAACATTTTCAAGAAAGTAGAGTTAAGATAGTATCATTTTGTTGAATATATAGAAAAAGAGAATTTGCAAAATACAATGCATAAATGAAACAATAAATAACAAAAAAAAAACCAAGATTTCCCAGAATTGAGATTGCAACAAAGAATGTTTTAAAGTATGATCAACATCCCTCTTCATCTTTGTGGGAACTAAATGTGCAAAGTTTACCTTGGCTCTCATAGACTGGTCCAACAGTATATTGCAAGATTTGATGTCACGGTGCACAACAGGCGGAGAAGCCTGCAATGAGTTGTTTTTAAGAAAATAAGAAGAAATCAAAGTAAACTTATTCCATTCAATGTTCTCCACGTGTAAGTTTACCAATTTAATTAATAAGATTTGAGTATACTATATACCCCATGATGTAGATATTCTAGTCCTCTTGCAACATCTAGTGCTATGCTAAGCCTCAAATCCCACCTCAATGGCTTGTGATTTTTTCCCAAATCAGCTACACAACAAATGGTAAGTAAATAGTGAACAAGAAGAAGCACTAGAAGAAAATATGAAAATTTGTGTTTCCTAGAATTATCTTTTGTTCAGTAAGCATAATATGATAAGTTGACTGTGTGTCAAAGTTGATGAAAAGAGCCTAATATATAACTAGATTAATGTTATCACCTCATATATGTGGTTTTAATTTTTCAGTAAAAATCCTATAGTGGTTTTAAGCTAAAATAAAGAGAAAAGAAAATAAAGAAATGCATCATGAACAGCAGAACATCACATACTATATAAGCATGGTATTGCACTATCAAGAAAGTAAATATGAAGTTCAGTCTGAGGATAATCAAATGTTCTATTTTCCAAAAGACAAGTCAAAACAACACAGATATTCAAATTATTGAATTAGATAAGTTCACTGATACATCATTGACACAAGACAAAGCAAATACAGATGTTCCCTGAATTTAGACAAAAAATTCAGGTCAAACTATATTTTTAAGGAAGAAAGAATGAAGCCATTAGACACTGAGAGCATCTACTCCATCTGGCAATACAAACAAATTATGCCAACTAGTATAAAATGACAAGAAAAAATTTAATCCCTTTCTAACCATATAAATGGGAATCAAGACTGCCATTGCTCATGTAAATGTAAAGAAGCATATGTTTTCCTCTTTCTGCCACATATCCCACCAAATCCACAAGGCTTTTGTGATGTAATCTTCCAAGTAATAAAACCTGCTAAGAGGGGAGGGAACTTTGACAGTGTTAATCATCAGACAATTTTTAAATCCATGGAAAAGATAGCCGTAAAGAACAGTTTGAGATTATCTTGTTGCAAATTAAAGGGAGGTAGCAGTAGAGTAACTGAGTAACAGTAAACTCCAACCATTATTGCAAGAAAATAATATATACAGGACATAGTGTTGCATTAATATGTGTGAAAAGTTGTACTCTTGTACATATTACACCCTATATGAACACAACTCAGTTGACAGTCTGGAACTGATCTGGTAGTTTTTTACCAGTTTAAAATTCAGAAGATTTGGAAGGGGAAAAAATGAAGATAACAGTATAATTATGTACTAAGAAATACCTCTGAAATTTATAGAAATATTTTTGTTGGAAGTTAAAGTAAATTTCCGTACTGTAAAAAATTAAGAAAATGTAGTATGCCCAAAGTCATTATCCTCCCACACAAAATATCAAGAATCAATTAGTTTGGTAAAGTGGTAATTTAGTTTTCTATTCCCCAATATATTTTTCTAAGGTAAAGAAACAACAACATTCACACTGTAGAGGATCCTATTGGGAGGCTATATCTTATTGTGGTTTCTAAGTTAAAGCATCAACATTGCCATAAAAAAAACCTCATTCAATACAAAAGCAATCTTTTCAAAACAATTTATACAGACATACGGATACAGACACATATATAGAAACCTAAGCATATATTAATCAATTATTACCTCAGTTAGAAATTCCTGTTCCCCTTGCCTTGAATTAGTGCCAAGAACTTTAACTGCAACTGTCTCACCTGTATCCATCTGCGCTTTATAAACAGGACCAAATGCTCCATTGCCTATGATGGTTGTGAAATTAGAAGTAGCCTTTTGTATATCTCTGGAAAAGGTGTCACAAGATCACAGAAAAAGATTTAAAACATGAGCAAATATGCAGCACTAATGGCAACAACTAAAAGGAAAATAGAGAGAAGTTTCCCAGCTTCAGCCACTAAGCTACTAATAAATATATACAAGATCCAATATATTCAATCCAAAAACCTAAAACTGAAAAATGTTCAAGAGAATTTGCATCATTACATTCTCACTATTTATAATATATGGACAATTTTATTATGCTCCTTGTTTCTCTTAATTGAAGCCAAGGTTTTTAAAAAAAAAGTGGTCTGCAACTACTATTTCAACAACAACGCGAAGGTTTTTGGTGTCTTCGTGATCTTAATTGCCGCCGCATTGACCACATTTCCCACAATTTTAAACCTGATTGAAATTTAATCTGACATTTGTTTTCCTCCTCACTTTGAGTTACCACATATTACCTTAATTATGTCTATGAAACCCAATTGTTGGACTTATTTGCTCTTAGAAGTCCAAAGTAGAAAAGCATATAGCCAGAAATATTATTTTTGCACAAATATCTGCTTTTTAAGAAAAGCATAAAGATTAATAGTAGGGTTCAAAAAGCTTAACTAAGAGATTCTAGTAGCTGCACACTAATTTACAGCAACTGTCAGTCTACAAAAGCAGGAAACAACAGTGCAACAAAAGTTAACATACTTGTAAAAATACTTGGGAATTCCACATGCTGACACTGAACTATTCCTCCTAAGTCTTTCCAACCATATAGATGTGTTACTCCACTCAGATGTTCTGGGTGATTCCGGACCCTCTGATAATGTTGAGTTAGAATCAACCCCTTGGACCTGAACAGGAATGGTCACTGCACTGTGAGAACTGCTCCTCTCAATGTATGTGCGCTTCCTTCCACGTATGACGCAGGATACAATCGATAATGCCAAACTCACCCCAACCACAAAGCCTATGCAAATTCCTATTGTGAAAGTTAAGGTAGGCCAGTTCATCTCATGCAAACGGAGAATATATCCTTGCTACATCAGTGTCTTCCCTTGTACCTGAAAATCACAAAACTATTAAGAGCAACCCAACTACCTTGCTCACTAAATAACAGAAAAAACATTATCCACAGCACACTTTGTTTCTGTCATTGGATAACAAGGGAAAACCAACAGCTACATAATATTGTATCAAGTAATCAACAGGCATTGTTTAGAGTTTTTACATAAATCAGTTTTCCTAACTAGAATTTCTGGAATAGTCATTTCAAACTTTCAAATAGATTCATTTAAGGTTTCAAAAAAACAGTCCACGACCGCAATTTTACAAACAATCTTGAGATCTCCGTGACCACAATTGTAGTTGCATTGGCCGCATCGGTCTGTAATTTCCTGCAATGTCAAAGATGGGACAAAATTGTGGTTGCGACCACAATTTAAAACAGTCTTTGTTTCTCAAGGGTAAGAAAAATGCAAGAGAGACATTTTGGTGCAGCAGTGTTCCCACTTCTCAACTGCTCTCTATCAAGGAAGACTCTGCAAAATACTATAAATTTACTCGAAAATAAGTGGAAGAGGGAGATAGAACCCCACAATGCAAAAGACTTCCCGTAAGGAGAATTTCAAAAATCTCAAACTTGCCGTAACTGAATGGATCATCTCATTATCCATTCCACTCAACTGGCTGAAAAGCCTAAGCAATCACCACACAATGGTGAAATGAACAATCTGTGAATTACAATCTCCTTGCATAAGAAAAAAGAAATGGATGGCACTTACGATAAGCAAATAAATTGAGCTCATCTAAAGAACCTAAAAAATTGACTTACACGTGACTCATCGAAAAAGAGTAAACAAAACAAAACAAATATTAAAAAAGAGACAGAAGGAAAGTAAAGTCGACAAGAAAGAATAAAACAAAGGTAAAAAAAAACTAGATGCTTAATTTTTATTTTTTTTTCAGATAACATGTACATGAAATAATTTGACTATTATAAATAACAAAAATTTTAATATTAGTATTTAACGCATCTAAATATTCGATCTTGAATAATTAAAAAAGCTTATAATAAAGCCTATCTTTAGTTTGCATTTAAAAATTATGTGATGCGCATTTTATATAAATTCTACGAATAAAAATAAAATACAAGCAAAAACAAGAATTCTGATACTCTGATAAGATTACTTTTGAGGCCTCAAAAATAATTTTTCCAAACATGCACGAAATCGTTAGGCACATGAAATTCTAAGTGTAAGTAATCAGGCGTATAATAAAAATAATAATAAATTGAAGAGTTATCTTACTTAATAGATAAAGTGTTAGAGATATAATTATGAAAATCTCATATCAAGATAAAAATAAAAAAATTGAACATTATATAAATAAGATAAAAATCCATGTGAATTTTAGATTAAAATATGATATTTATTCATAATTTTATCATAAATAACTTATCTTCAATTTCCTTAACTCGAAAGTCCTTTCTCCTTTCCTCCAAACTGTATTATGTTAATCCAAACATAAAACAACTATAACTTAAATTTTAAATTTATCAATAATTATTATTAGTTAAAAAAAATGATCGCACAAGTTTATTAAAACATCTTACGTATCATTTTTATTCTCTTAAAAAAATAAAATTCTCAATTTTTATCCTAGGTCTCACAATATTGTTTCTTATCTAATCCAACAAGCATTTATATCCTACATTTTAGGAATTATTCACATGTGTCTTTGTTTGTCAAATTACTATTCTTTTAAAACTGAGGCTAGCATGCGAAAGACAAACAATTCTCGCATGTGCAAGAATTTATGTGTACAGTTATATATTTTTATTTTTAATCAAACAAATGACATTGCCTCACTTTACATAATTATCCAAATTTTTGTCTTCCTTGGTACCTCCACTGTCTCCATCAACGCCACATTCATCTCCACCACCGACAGCAAAATAAAACTTTTGTAAGAATGGATGAGGTTTAATTATAATTGGCTCTCACATAATTTTTCACAGCGAAGGAGATCAACATGAACGTTCAAAACATGAAGTGGTGCCAACATGTTCACGGCGTGCAGAATTGACAAATGTGAAACTTTAACACAGTTGAAGCTCATTCAGAGAGCCTTAAAACCAAAGAATAAGAGATTAATCTACAAGAGGCTAGAGAAGAAGAGACAGAAAACAATGAAAGCTCAAAAATTTCTTCCACGCATGAAACTTCCACAGTTCAGAACAAGAAAACGGTGAAGCAGAATCAAAAATAGTAATGATCGCAACTTCAAAAGGGTCAACAGAGGAGGAAGAATAGAAAGTAACCAGACCCGACCCTAGACCCAAATTCTGATCTGGAATCTAAGGAACGAGAAACAGGTTAAATCGCGAAGAGAGAGAGAAAAAGGAATGTTGCTGGAATGCTTGTTGCTAAGAAATTTCAGCTTCCACTGTTATTTCCTGACTGTGCCGGCATGTTATGAGAGTGAGGATCTGGTCGGACTGAGACGGAGACCATTGCGGTAGGTCATGGTGGCGACGACGACGTGGGAGGCTGACAGAGGAGAGGTCGAGAGTCAAATTGGGAAAGTGGAGAAAAAATAAATGAATTTTAGCCATTAATTAAAAATCTAAGGTATCTAATAGTGAAAAATTTGGAGCCAAAGGATGACATGAAAGTCAAGAAAAGAAAGAAAAAAAGCTCGAAATGATCAAATATTAGAAAAAATATTAAAAATTATGATGTGTACAATCCTATTTTAGTTCAAGTTGAACTAAATCGAATTGTTTGTAAATTTTCATCAAGTCATGCTGAGTTGACTCCAAAGATTCATATCAAACTCAAATTGAGCTTCAAGTTACACCATTTCTTGTAGAGTTGAGTTAACTTGACTCATTTCAGTCTAACTTACCTACTAATTGAGAATAGGAACATCAAATTATTTTAGTAATTTTTTATCATGGTAAAATAAATAATTTTTTTCCGTTATTTCTTACTATTAATCCTCTTCTCTCCCATTATAATTTGCCAGTCCAGAAACTTTCCTTTTCCCATTTTGAAAAAAAAAATCATTTTATATGCCATTCACCTCTTTTTCTAGAATAGAAGCCTTCATTCCCCTCTTTTTCCCATTTTGCCATATTACAAACTTTGTCTATACTCAATTTCATGGCAGTTGCCATTTCCATTCCCCCTATTTACTAATACACTCTCATTCCATTTTAGTTTTCCAAAATTACCCCAAAAAAAAAATTTCACTCCCCTTCCTCTGATATACCGAAACCACTTTGAGAATTTCCTGGTGTAATTTTCCCTATTACAGGGACTATGATTTACTAATAGTCTAATACCTACTAGTGCTTCTCATTGTAGATATCTAGTTTTACCTATAATGGGTTGTCACATTCCTCAGAAGATTTTGTGTCACAGTAACCGCATTTTAGAAGCCCTGGGCTCGTGGTACTCTAACAATATTCTCGTTCAAGGTACTTAACATGGTAACTGAACACAATGAAGAGAGAGAGAGAGAGAGAGAGAGAGAGAGAGAAACCAAACAAACCAAGGAGGTGTAAGGGATATTTGAGACGATAAGGGGTCAATTTAGAAATAGCCATTGGAATCCTAGGAGGGGAGTGTATTTTTCTTATTAGAAGAAAAGGAGAAAAATAACAACTCCTCTGTTAAAAGGGCCAGAAACCTTTTCTTTTTTCTCATATTTCTCATTTTATATAATGCGAGGTTGTAGCAACCAACAACTAAAGCAAATAAGTTGTCCGTTCTTGATTGTGTAATCCCTTCTGTGGAACCGCTGGGTGGAAATGTCTTAGGCGTTCTTGACTATGTAATCCACAATTTATTGTTGTTTGTGTTCTTTCAACGAAAGCCTTCGCAACTCCACCTCAATGTTGCTACCGTAGGGTTGATGCTTGCATTCACCCCACCTGTTGCAGAGAGACTTGCGCAAATTGAGAAAGGGTAGTGTATTATATAGGGCAATTTTGGGGGTAAAATAAAAAAGAGAGTGCCTTGGTAAACAGGGGAAGTGGAAATAGCAATAGCCCCATTTATGTAGGACAAAATGGCTGTCAATGGACAGTTCAACTTGTGCTCTAAGTTGGCCCAAACCTCTAATGGATCCAAAGTCCTTGTTAACAAATGTTGCAAAAAGAATACTTGGCAGTCAGGAATCTTTCCTTCCTATTAGGGTAACAAACTAAGAGTTTAATAGTAATGTATGAATAATAATGTAAAATAATTTCATGTTAATAAAAGTTGATTTAGTTGGTCAGGATTGCATATATATTCCATAAGGATGTGAGTTTAAATCTTGCTACTAATGTAAGGACGTGGATAATTTTCTAAGTATCTTTATAAGTGCTAGTGAGTCTTGAAGCATGTTTTAAACCTAATGAACCTCCTTAACTCAACTCACCTAAATTTGTAACCAACAAAAAATAATGTATTTTTTTATACTATCATTTAATCATAAATTATTATACACAATAAATTTGTTAATTTTTATAAAAGAAAAAGGGTCATGCACCGACTAATAGTGTTAAAAAGTTTTACGGAGTGTTCTAATCACAATCCACATCATGTATAACAAATTTGTTGACTTTTAAAATAATTATTTTAAAATAATCTAAACAATAATTTATAATTAAATGATAATGTAAAACTGTTTTACACATCATATATGCATTAAACTTATAATAAATATTTTAAAAGTCATATTTATTATAATTTGATGATGTATAATTAAATAATAATATAATTTTTCTTACACCAACAATACATGATCTTTTAACTTTTAATTTATATGAATTTTCAGGCACAAATATTTTATATAATCAACATTATAAATTATAATAGATATAACTTTCCTGTAAAAATAGATATAATTTTTAAAATAATTATTAATGAATTTTTTTTTATTCTAGATGTTAATATGTAATTAAATAATCATATAAAAACTTTTTATATGGTATATTTACTTATAAATTCTTCTTTTTATTTGATTTACTCATAAATCCAAGCAGGAGAGGATTTTTGTTTCTGCATTATACGAGACACAGTTTTGTTCCTTTGCCTGGCAACATCGTATGGACAATCATAATCATAATCAATAAAACACAAAAACAATCCCAAATATTAATATGACATAATTTATTTTAATAAATATTTATCTCAAATATATGGTAAGAGATTTAATTCTTATAGCATCTTTAATGATCTATCTTAAATTGAGATCTTAAATTATTTTTTGGTAGACCCTACGGTATAGAATTAAAAATTCCTCAAGATCTCTTTCTTCTTCTAATAGTATATCTTTGAGATCTTAACTAGAGAGAAAAAAGATAATTTTTTTATTTAACAATGTGCATATCTCAATGTATCTTTTATAGGAATTTATTCTTCATATATCTTTTCAACTCTTTTATTGAAAGATCTATTAAAAATCAGATCTTAAACTCATGATTTTTGTTCAAAATCTTACACTAAAGATATTTATAGATCTATTTTAATTCTTATCAGGTCAACAGTATTCGAACTGAAAAGTTATAAAAAAAATAAAAGTTAAGAAAAAATTGAAAAGATATAAAAATTAAAAGTTAAAATAAAATTGAAAAGATATAAAAAAAATTAAAAGTTAAGATAAATTGAAAAGATATGTTCAGTCTCTATTTCCGTACTTCTAGACTGATAATACTTTTTATAAAAATTCCAAATAAAGCAAAACAAAAATAAAAAAATAATTTGTGCACAATCATTCTCTGATTCTCACACAAAACGCTACTCACCCATCTTCTTCACTTTCTTTTCCCCCTTTCGGTTTCGCACCTCAAAGCTGACATCAATCTTCATCCCGTTCCTGTTCCTGTTCCTGTTCACCTTCTTCTCTGTTTCTCCATTCCCACTCGTGGGGTTACTCTCCTTACTCTTTTTTTCTCTCCCTTCGATTCCAACAGCAACCACGACCCTGACTTTTAGGCTTTGGGATTGAGATTCTTTCTTCTTTTTTTTTGATTTTTTTTTTTAACTTCTGTGAGGGAGAAAGGGGAGAATGTCGAAGAAGAAAGTTAGCGGCAACACCATGACGCTGAAGGACTTCCATGGCGGTTCTATTCCCTCTGATCTCCCTCTACCTTCTGCTCCCGGCGTGTAAGCACCACCCCTTTATTGTTCTTACCTTTTTTTTCAATCTATGGTTTTAAATTTTAAATCTTTTCGTGTTAGTTTGATTTGTCTTCGACTATTAGCAAATGGGTACACCTGTTGATGCTTCGGTTGTGAAAAGATAAAAAAAGGGTGTTTGAGAGAGGAATTAGATCTGTGGATAAGTGGATTGACTGGATTCTAATTGATCATGATTTTTGTTTTCTTTTGGTGTGATGAGGTTGCTTCATGATGGATCTGTTTGTGCAATGTTTTAGCCCTTTTTTTGGGTTTTTGCAGGACTGTGAGGACTTCAGATCGTGCTGGTTTTGATCGGCCGTCGGCGTGGGGGACACCGATGGGCCGGTCGGATCATTGGTCTCGGCCGCACACGTCGCCAGCAACTAGGCATTATGATGACAAAACCCCGTTTTTGTCACACACTGCCCCAATTGGCAGGAATTTTGATGAGGATGAGAGGAAGCCCCTTGATGGTGGTTCGACACCACGTAGGACAATCAGTGATGAGAGCATCCGTGGTGGTCTGCCTCCTCGTGTTGAGGTGAGGCCATCGGAGTTTGGACTGGGAGGGAATTCATTGGGCAGGCAAGTGGCTCCAGTGTCTCAAACTCCTGTTGGGGCAGGTAATTCATACTCAGCGAGGCTCACTGATGCGGTGCACGTGGGGATGAATCCTCTGAGTTTAGGAGGTAGTAAGGAGCAGGGAACTGCAGCAGGTGGTGGTGGTTATCCAAACGCGTGGTCAATGCGGAAAGAAGTGGCAAGTGCTGTTGAGCCAGAGCAACCAGCTTGGTCTAGTGCTGGTGCTGCTTCCAAGTTGGCTCACGCGAGTGCCCTTGAGAAGGTGTCTTCTGGTAGATGGCAGTCGAAGGCTTTACATTATCAGACTGATGCTGAGGTGGTTAGATCTCCTGAAGTGGAGAATAGACCATGTGTTAATGTTAATGGCATTGGGGCCTATAATAGGACGGATGCAGTGGGTGAAAAGGAGTATTATGATGCAATGCTAGCTAGACACGCTGAAAGGGGCTTAGGCATTGGGAATCCAATGCAAGGTGGTAGGAATGAGTTACTAAATTATGAAAGGTCTGGGGTTTCCCGATATTCAGATGTACGGCCGACAAGTGCACCTCATCACTCTGGTGGGGTTCAGCTGGCTCGAAATGATGGAGAAATTGTTGGGTCTGATTTGCAGCACCCTATGCCTTCGGAACTAACTGAGCGACCTAAACTGAAGTTGCTACCAAGGGCAAAGCCAGTGGAAAGTTCAGAACCTGCTGTCATAGATTATGCACAGGTATTCACGAGTTCAGCTTACAAAATAAATTCCACAAGATTTTTTTCCCTTTTGGCAGGGGGTTGGGTGATCAGCTTTTATTTATTCTTACAGTTATTTTATGAACTCTCTTATTTGCTTCATGGTAGGGTAATCGTCAGGTTAATGATTCTGGCCATGTTGAAACCGTTTATCAAGCACGTGGCCATGCTAATTTTGTGAAGCCTGTATCAGCTGGAACTGACAATGGGAAAGATGCAGGACAGCGTCCGAAGCTGAATTTGAAGCCTCGGTCTCAGCCCATTGAAAAGCTGGACGGAAACAGTGAAAGAGACAGGTCAGTTGGGTGAGGCAGTCAGTTTGGGAATTTTTAACTATTGTATTTATCTATTTTGTGGTGTTTGTGTTGTCTATGAAACACTGCCAGTTGGTTTAAACTATAGTGAACTATTGCTCTGGAAAACTATTTCTACGTTAGCTGCTTGAATATTATAAGAGTGTCTGCACATCACGTAAAGTTTTAAACCCTAATCCTAATATATTAGTAATACTCCAAATATGCACCATGAAATGGGAAAGATATTTTGTTTTAATCTAACTACTTATTTGATAGAAATACTGGGTTTTCATGGGTGGTTCACGTGTCAGGTCAAGTCCAAAACTAAATATAATCCACCTATTACAAATAGTTTAGGGATTTTGGTTGTCTTCATCAGAGTAAAGATACCTGTGTTCTTTGTGAGAAAAGTGATCCTACTTTACTACAATGCCAATATTTCCTGTTTGGAATGATCAGAAAGGAAGACATGATTCCATCACTTACCACACAGGTATGCATGTGCATGCTTGTAAAATATACAAGGGAGAACATGTTATAATTTCTGAATCAATTTTAAATTTTTAATGAAAATAACAAAAAAGGAGATTATGTGCATTTCTTGACCCATGTGTGTATTTGTGTTTGGAATATTAACTTCTTTCTTGCTTTTCTTTAAATTGGAATTTTGGAAAATCTTAAAAGTTTCACTCCGGCTTTGTTACTTTCCAAAAGCCATAATTTGGAGGAACAGTTGTGCTCCCTAAAGTCTAAAAGTGATGGAGAGAAGTAGGGAGGTGAGACAAAGGAAGATAAGTGGTTTTAAGTCTTGAAAGACTATTAGATTGGTCACTTGATCCTGGAATAAATGTCTGCAAGATTATTTGCTTTAAGGAATAGTAGAATGATATTTTTTTTCCTATTAAAGTGTGGGGGATGAGCCTCTTCTAGTTTCCTCTATTTTTGTCTATCTTCCTCTCTGTACCTTATACATTTAATTTTTCATTTTAATAATTTTTTATTTTATTAAACAAATTTGAAGAAGAAACCACAGAATTTTATGCTACCTATATATGGAAACATTATATTATAGGTAGCAATAGCTCTCTCTGTGTGTGTTTGCCCATGGAATTATGTGTGTGTCTGTGTTTGTATCCTTGGCTCATTTTCAAATTTAGCAAGTAGTAGATATTGAAATTTTGGAGCAATTCTGGAAGATTAGGCTTAGCCGCTTAGGGCTTGTTTCGTGCTTAGAATTGGATTGGGTCCTTAAATGCAAATTTGATGTTTATCACACATTTTGGAATTAGTAGTATCGATGCCACAGAATTAAAGAACAATTAAATAGTACCATTATTGAATCTTATGTTTGCTTTTAATGCCAGAATTAATTATTTTATGTTTGCTTTTATTCTTGTCATATAAGGAGTGTTTTATGTTTGCTGTTGTGAATTGTTAAAAGGAGCCTCATAACATAGCAAATGTATGACTTATTTTTGGTTTCCTTCACCCAATGCATGTAGCACGTATATTTTGAAAGTGTAATCAGGCATTATACATATACTGAATACAACCACGTCTCAATGATGACCTAATTTAACAAAATAGTATCTCTTGGGTTGGGATTCTTGAATCATGTTTCCTATGTCTGTGAGCTGCCTACATGAAGGGTTCTTATTTCTGCTTTTGTTTAAAAGCAAAATGCATAATATGAAGTAATGATTAATGTTGAACTTTGTAATATCTTAATTTCATCTTGTATCTATGCTCAATGCATAATAGGGCTACTTTGTAATATCTTAATTTCATATTAATGACTGAGGCAAATGTTTCAGGCATGTTTTATTTGGTGGAGCTCGCCCACGTGAACTAGTAAGTGTTTTCCTTTATATTTTATCCTGAATGCCAGTTAAAGTTTATGCTTTATTTTTATAGAGTAAATGACCAATTTAGTCCTTGAATTGTATCTCATTATCATTTTAGTTCCTGAAATTAAGGAAAACTCAAATAAGTCCCTGAATTTTTTTAAGATTTCATTCCAAGTCCCTGAAATCAACTCATTTTTTCACTTTGGTCCCTAAACTTATGTGATTGTTATCACTTGGACTAAGACCAAAATAAGAAAAAAGGGTTAATTTTTCAGGAATTTAATTGATTTTCTAAAAAATTTGAGGGACTTATATGAGTTTTTCTTAGTTTAGGACTAAAATGACAACGAGATACATTATTATTATTATTATTATTGTGTTTTTTTCGTGTTGGGGTTAGGGAGGATATCATGTAATGCCAACTGCAGCAACTGGCATTCCTTTCTTTTCTTTTCTCCATGCTTGGCTTGTTTTCATCTTGATAATGTTACCAATTTTCCCACAGGTATTGAAGGAGCGAGGGATTGATGATGTGGCAATCAATGTGGTTGAGCATTCAAACAGGTAAGGACTTGTTTTGTTTGTCTGTACCATACCGTTTGACTCAATGGTGATCCAAGTCTGATTCAATGCTTGCCAATTGCCAATAAATCGTGTTCTGTGAAGGGTTGAAAACAATATTTCGAGAGTTGAGAAACATCCTGACCATTCAACCCAGACTCGATATGGTGAAAAGACTGAGGATGCTCATCACGATCAAAAGACAGGCAGAAAACCCGAAAGGAAGGAGCAAAGAGTAGATGGTGATAGGGCTAATGCGCAGAGGAGAAATTGGCGGGGTGATGCTCGGAGAAATGGGAAGGAGACCGATAGGCAGCTGCAGGCCCCTGAGAGGCAACCTTCACCTGAGACATGGCGTAAGCCTGCGGAGCAGCAGCCAAAATCAGCTCCAGGTGCTGCTGGCACACGGTACGGTAGAGCAGCTTCGGCGGTTGAACTTGCACAAGCATTCTCCAGATCTGTATCAGATCCAAAAGTAAATGATAGGTTTTCAGGTCAAAGGGGTCTGAACACTGGCAACAGCAGCAGGACACAAGTGCCATTTTCACGGCTTGTTGGTCCTACATCAAGGCCTCAGATCAATGGTTATTAAAATATTTGGTGGATAATTGGACTCGCTCAAGACCAATTTCTAGGAGACAGCATTGGATTCATGCAAAGTGGAATTGCAGAGCACTTCATATAGTAACTGTGGTTTTAGTTATTTTCTCCTCATTCACAACAATTGCGAGTTAGAAATTAAAATGATTTCTTGAGTTACGTAGCCTTAGTTATGACAATACCAACTTACAATCACCATGTTTTATTTTGTTTTTATTTATTGCCCCATATCATTTGCTGCCACACCACTAATTTTATTTTCTTTCTTTGGGGTGGAGATGAAAGGGCTGTTGCCTAATGAAAACATTGTAGCGTGATTAACACCATAAAGTTGTTCGTTTTAGTTTCATCAACATGGCAATTTATGGATCATGATTACGGATTTCCAATTTCGAAACAATTTTAAAGTGCTCAGCTTCTTACCAGGTTATCCGCAAAACAGAAATTTGTCAGTAAATCAATTAGTTTAATAAATAATAATAATTTTTAATGTTGTGAGTTTCTGCTTGTATTCATAGTTTTGTATTCTTGTGTAACCGATAGATGGATGTTACCACAGAAAATGAAATGTTGCTTTCCAAATTACTCAATGAGTGAAATAACTTTAATGTTTTTTTTTTTTTGCTATAATAAATAATTTGTACTCTTGTGTAACCGATAGATGAATGTGCTACTAAATCATATTACCACAGAAAATGAAATGTTGCTTTCCAAATTTACTCAATGAGTTAAATAACTTTAATGTTTTTGTTTTTTTTGCTATAATAAATAAGTTTAATGAAATAATCTGGAAGGTAAACACAATTGTACCTTGTAGCCTATGTAGTCAAACCATGACTAGACAACGGACTGGCAAAGCTTTTATTTAACATTAATCGTTTTTAAAATTTTATTTTAATTACAATCACACAATAAATTAATGTCTATAATGAACATCGAGAAAATCATTTTTATACAAGTTATTTTACTTTTTGAAACTGCTGAATTAAGATTTAATTTTTTATTAGAAGAGGAAGTCATATTTTATGTTTAACCATACCTCAGATAAGATTATCTTTGAGGGATACTTATGGGAAACAAACAAAAAAGATTATATGAATTTACAAGTTTAATAAAAATTATATCTGTGTTTACACGTTAAATTAAAAATTATATCTATGTTTACATGTCTAATATTTTTTAATAAACTTGTAAATTTTTATTTAAAAATATAATTTTTATTTAAATCTATGATTTTTATATATAAAAAATACTTTAATTATTAGATCAAAATTAATTATTACAAAATTTATTATATAAATTTATATGTGTATTAAATATACATTAAAAAATTTAATGTTGCATGTATCAACATTAATTATTATTTACATAATTGACTTATAGCTCAATTGGTTGGAGCGTTCGCAAGAAAGAGAAGAAAGGATGCAAGGAAGCGCTAACCTATACCTATAACGCGTATTCGGGACCTGCATACAAAAAACTTACGAATTACTTAATCCATAAAAAAAAAAAAAAAGAAGCTCATACCGTCAATCCATATGAAGGTTACATAATCTGTAACCTTAATAATATGAAGGTATTTTTCAAAGTGCACTGTTCATGTTGTGTATTAGAAATTTATTTGGTGTTTGACGAGTTTAACTTTCTACACCAGTTAATTTTCTAATACATCCAGCATGCACAGTGTAATACCAATTTTGCCCTTTTCAAAATCCGTAAGTTACATACCGACATACACCATTCAATTCTTACGGATCGTCGATCCGTATGAGTCATACGGATTGCCGATCCGTATGAAGGTAAAGTTAAAAATAAAAAAAATATGTTAGATGTATTAGAAAAAACGCTGGTGTAGGAAGTTAAACTCTTGAAGCATATCCCATAACGAAATGGAGTACGAGAATAACATGGGCCAAATTTAGCCCTAATTTGTCTGGGTTTGATAATTTTGGGCTCATCAAATAATATTTTTATTAAAAATAATAAAAAAAGCAAAGCAAAAGCGACGACGTACTTTGCAATTCACAATTACGACGAGCAACTTGGCGTGCAGGAACCGGAGTCGTGAACTCGTTCTGCGATCGTCATCATCGACTATCATCGCTTTTTCTTCTTTACTTTCTCATCAGAGTCTCTCACTGTGCCAAAACACGATTTTTGTGTTGTACCTCTCTTTTGAGTTCTGCGCTTTTCAATCCTAAGAAGACGTAAAAAGGAGCAACATGTTGGAGAAGATCGGGTTGCCGCCAAAGCCTTCGCTGCGAGGTAACAATTGGGTGGTCGACTCCTCACACTGCCAGGGATGTTCCTCTCAGTTCACCTTCATCAATCGCAAGGTTAATTCCGGTTATCATTTTTGATTTTCGATTTCCACTTTTTTCATATATTTTGTTGTAAATACTGAAATTTTTTGCAATTAGAGGGAAAACCCATGATTTATTTTCCAAAGAAAGCTGGATTTTATGTGGGCATCTTAGAAAATCTTAAAGTCGTTAAAATTTCGCTCATTTATTGTTCGTGGAGGATTATAACTTTGTGGCTGATGTCGTTATGCTAGTCGGTTTTTGGCTTCGATGTTTGGATGTTTGTGTGTAGTCATGCATTTTTTTTGTTTGTTTGTATGATGCAGATAGTTAATTTCCTATTAAGTTTGCACTTTTTTTAAAGAGTGATTAAATTTTAGTTCAGTGGGTCGCGGATCTGTTTGGATTAATCGAGTTTGGCTGATTGATTTTTATGATCAGATTAGTTAATTGCGTCTAATTGCTGTGTGCAACTTCTCTTTGTTCTGTGAAGCCATGTCTAATTGCAGCTCATTTTCCTCTTAGGAGTGTATATGCAAAATTTTGCTTCCTACTCATTCATATAAAGTTAGCAAGTATAAATTGTTCATGCCATGTGAAAGTGTTTTGATGCTCCTTCCTTGGTGCATTGCATCTGTAACTTGCCTAAGAGAGGATCACTCACCGTGCTTGAAGCTTACCGAGTTGAATCCTTTTATCAGCATTGTCGTTCATGGAGTCCTTGATTGCAATAAATGAATAATATGCTTGTCGATTTCATTTCATCATTTTGTGTGAAGCATGAGACGCTGAGTATTGGAAGATCATCTTCCACGTTTGCTTATAAGAATGAATCTTTTTTGGTTACAGTATAAGAAAGAATCGGATTGAACTCAAATTGAATTCTTTGCACAAAATTTATTTATTTACTTTTTTGCAATTTTATTTTATTTTTCAGCATCACTGTAGGAGGTGTGGGGGAATCTTTTGCGGCAGTTGTACTCAACAAAGAATGGTTTTACGCGGACAAGGTGATTCACCTGTGCGCATTTGTGAACCTTGTAAGAAGCTAGAAGAGGCAGCTCGGTTTGAATTGCGACATGGACGCAGACCTGGGAGAGGTACATTTTTTCTTTCTTAATGTCTTTCAAACCACGCGTTTTTGTTAGAGCAGCATTCCTTTATTTTACTTTTATTAGTACTAGATTTTTCCATACTTTTGAATATTCATTTCACTTTATCCAGGAAGCTTGAAATCAGCACCTAGAGATGAAGATGAAGTTTTGAACCAGATTCTTGGTCAAACCAGTGACAAAGTTCCTAGTGGACAGAGATCTGTTGGCGTTGCATCTTCTTCAAGTAATTCCAATTTTGATGAAGACATACAAAAAATTGTCTCAAATGACAAGCCTAATGTTTTGGGAATTGATTTGGGATCCACCACTCCTGATGAGTTACGTAAGCAAGCTTTGGAGGAGAAAAAGAAGCATAAAATTCTGAAAGGTGAGGGGAAATCTGATGAGGCATTGAGAGCTTTTAAGAGAGGTAAGGAACTTGAGAGGCAAGCTGATGCTTTGGAAATTCAGTTAAGAAAGTCTCGTAAGAAGAGTTTGCCTTCTGGAAACTTGTCTGACGTGCTTAACAAAGGCATTCCTGCAGAGTCTGACAAAAAAACAAAGTCACTTTCTCATGTTGGTAGAGAAAAGGATGATCTTACTTCCGAACTTAGAGATCTGGGATGGTCTGATATGGATCTACATAATGAAGACAAAAAGTCATCAAAGTTGAGTTTGGAGGGTGAACTCTCATCAATAATTGGAGAAGTCTTTTCAAAAACTGGTGAACAAAAGGGCAGCAAGATTGATAAGTCCCAAGTTGTTGCTCTGAAAAAAAATGCTCTAATGCTGAAGCGTGAGGGTAAGCTTGCAGAAGCCAAAGAGGAATTAAAAAGAGCTAAAACTTTAGAAAAGGAACTGGAAGAACAGGAACTCCTTGCTGAAGCTGAAGATTCTGAGGATGAGCTATCAGCATTAATTTGTGGCATGGATGATGGTAAAGAATTACCAAATCTGCATGATCGTGGGCATGATTTTGATTTTGAACGCCTTTTGGCCATTTCCGATGACCTTGATGGTAATTTTGAAGTGACCGATGAGGATATGATGGATCCTGAAATAGCTGGTGCTTTGGAATCATTAGGTTGGACTGAACCTGAAAATGCATCTTCCAAGTCTCAAACATTTGACAAAGAAGAATTGCTTAGTGAAATTCAATCTCTTAAAAGAGAGGCTCTTAATCAAAAGCGAGCAGGTAATACTGAAGAAGCAATGGCATTCCTGAAAAAGGCAAAGTTATTAGAAAGGAGTCTTAACAGCTCTGGACCTGAAGACTACAATTCTGTGTCACAAAAATCCACTTCTGTAAGGAAAAGTGTGAGTTCTGAAGTTGGTGGTAAGGGATCAGATTCCATTCAACTAGATGAGAGAAATACTACTGCCACTAATAATGTTTCTTCCACAGTGGCACCAAAAAGCAGATTGATGATTCAAAGAGAACTTTTGAGTTTGAAAAAGAAAGCTCTCACATTGAGAAGGGAAGGGAAAATGAATGAAGCAGAAGAAGAAATGCAGAAGGGTGCAGCTCTTGAACAGCAGCTGATGGAGATGGATAAGGCTTCGAATCTTAAAACATCACGGATGAATACCACTGATAATTTCCCACATCATAAGCAAGCTGATTTCCATAGAAATCTGCCACTTGAGGAAGGAAGTGAAGATGACGTAACAGATCGAGATATGTCTGATCCAACATATCTTTCACTCCTTAGGGACTTGGGTTGGAATGATGACAATAATGATAATTCTCCAAGCAAGTCTTTGAAGAAAGATGATAATCATTTTGTTCCAGCCAATGATGCTTCTCTAAGTAAGCATTCCACTAATATCCGGGTTCAAGCTCCAAGAAGTAAAGTTGAAATTCAGAGGGAACTCTTGGGTTTAAAGAGAAAGGCCCTTGCTTTCAGGCGAGAAGGGAAAGCTGAGGATGCAGAGGAAGTTCTTAAAATGGCAAAAGCATTAGAAGCCCAGATGGAAGAGATGGAAGCTGCAAAGAATAAACCTGAGGTTGAGGCTACTGTGATGAAAGACGGACTTTTCAATCCTCCAGTTGATGAAGAAAGGGACATGCCTGTTTCAGAAGAGGATTTGCATGACCTTACATTGAATTCAATGCTTACCAATCTAGGGTGGAAGGATAATGAATTTGAACCTGTGGCCATAAAAGAAGATCCAGTTAAGGAAGCTACTGGTAGGTCTACACACACTGTGGATCTATCTGCACATGATTCCTCTTCAGGCATTCCTGTTACAGCTTTGAGAAGTAAGGGAGAGATTCAAAGAGAACTTTTAACATTGAAAAGGAAGGCACTTGCTTTTAGGCGCAAGGGAGAGATAGAAGAGGCTGAGGAAATTTTAAGGCAAGCCAAAACTTTGGAAGACCAAATGGAAGATTTTGGGAGCCGGAACAAGGACTTGTCACTTAATGTTTCCAAGGATCAACAATCTGTTCTGTCTGAATCATCTGACTACCAGGAAAGACATGGAAGTTTGGGGGTCGCTAATGAAGTTGATAATGCTTCAGCCTCATCTGTGGTTGAGTCAAGTAAGAATAGTTCTGAATCAACATTTGGTTTAGAAAGAATCAACAATGAGACAAATATTCCCATCTTAAGGATGTCTGATAATTTAATTCATGCAACCTCTCACTTTGCAGATGGTAAGCATTCATTATCTGCCGAAGGGAGTATTTCAAGTGAAAATCTTTCAAAGAAGATGAAAGCAGAAAAAAACATTGGTCATAACTCCTCAGCTGGCCTCTCTATGGATATGGTAGATTTACTTACTGGTGATGGTAGTAACATGTCTGAAATATTGACTAAAAAACATACAGAATATAAACTTGGTTCAGCTAATTCATCTCAAACTGATCCTGCTATTCATTTGGACTCTTCAGTGAAATTTAACCAAGATAGGGGGTTCAAAAACAGTAATACAACTCAAAAAAGAGAAGTGACTGATGCAATTGAAAAGCCAAACATAAACGAGTCAAATGCTGTTCAGGATAATGCTTCTCAGCATCACCTTATCTTGCATCAGGAAATTTTGGCTCATAAAAGGAAGGCAGTTACTTTGAAAAGAGAAGGGAAACTAACAGAAGCTAAGGAGGAACTCCGGCAGGCCAAGCTGTTGGAGAAGGGCTTGGAGGATGGAAATATGCAGCCAGACACGGCCTCTTCCTCTGCCTCTGCTACTGTGAACAATGTTTCCCATGCATCAAATGTTGTACAAATGAAACAAGAATCGTCAAATGTTAGTGCAAAACCATTGAGTAGTCGTGATCGATTTAAATTGCAACAGGAGTCTCTAGGGCACAAACGTCAAGCCCTAAAGCTACGGAGGGAAGGCCGAATAGAGGAAGCTGAAGCTTTGTTTGAACGGGCGAAGGCAATTGAAACCCAGTTGGAGGAGTTGACAGCTCAAGATTCCAATAAGTCAGATGGTGTAGATGACGTGGCCGTTGAGGATTTTCTTGATCCTCAACTCTTGTCTGCTTTGAAAGCTGTTGGACTTGATAATGTAAGTATTGTGTCAAAAGCCCCCCCAGAAAGACAAGAGAATGTGATATCCAATGCTAAAGTTGAGAACTCTAACCAAGAGAGAATTCAGCTAGAAGAAAGAATCAAAGAAGAAAAAATCAAGGCCCTTAATTTGAAACGTTCTGGGAAACAAGCCGAAGCCTTAGATGCTCTTCGACGTGCCAAATTGTATGAAAAGAAGCTAAATTCATTAACATCTGGTTTATGATGAAGTAAACACTGCAACTTCGAGGTGGGCAAAAAGTCCTCCCGTGTTCAAATTGCTAGTTGATTTTAGGATAGTTTAATTTGTGAGTTTTCATTGAAGGAGGACTAGAAGGTGCCCAGGAGGTTGCTCCTTCCATTTCATGCATGTTTGCTTTATTATGTCCATAAATATTGGAGAATATATACGTGATCATTCTCAAGTTACGATTTTCAAATGTGGTTCTAAACATGAATCATTGTTGTATAATGTGTTTACAAAGTGTTAAACATGGCCATTCCCATGAGATATTGCCAGAACACTACCTTTTTTCACCAAAGATCTGTTCTTTGCGGTGGATCTAACTTATAGGGCAGATCATTTTATGACAACTTCCATTTGAAAATGTCTTCATCACTTTACACTCATAAGAAACTATGATATGAGCATGTCCAATACAAATTGTAGTGACTTTTTGATATAGCTTTGGTAATCCATAAAGAAGATAAGGTTTGAAAGTTTGAAGGTTTATTACCTGATTCACTACCCTGCCTAAGAGCTTGATTCAGGATTATGTTTACATCCATGTTGGGAAAAAGATTTTTGTTCCATACCCAATTCTAATTCTATTTGAAAATATTTTATTTTCATTTCTTCCTCTATAAAAGTATCATTATTTTTATTGTCACATTCTTCTACTAATCAAACCAATATTATCTCTGCATAGTTGTGTTGGGATTATTAAGGAAGAGAAAGAGCTAGCGGAAGAATTAGGTGCCGCAGATATAGAGCAATATTTTATGCATAGTTGATGGTAGTGATGGAGTGAGATCAATAAACTGAGGGGGCAAAAGAGGCATTTTGCATGATTTGGTAGTGCCAATAACAAAGCTGATAGGATTGTCAAACTCGGCCCAATCCAAATTTGGACTTGATGTTTTGAATGCATCTAAGACTTCAAGTGACTACTTGCACAACAACAATAATAAAATACTTTGTGATTTTGATAAATAATAAAAAAAAATACTCAACTAGTGACTAGGTTGAAATTGGATCAAAAAATATTTTTGGCCAAATTAGCGTGGAGTTGTTCCAATTTGATCGATTGCCTTATGTTCCAGTCTTAAATTTGTAATTGTAATAATTGAAAGAAAAAATTTGTAGTATGTAATAATCTTATTTCATTCAAATAAGATTGTTTCGAATAAAAAGTATGTTTTCAAACCAAAAATGTTATATAATATCAAATTAGGTTAACTTAAAATTATAAATTTTTAGTTAAATATTATTAACATATTTATATTTCGGACCTTTGTTTATTTGAACTAATTTTAGTATTAGGTTAGATATTAGGGTCAAAATTAAAATATGATTATCTAATTAAAAAAAAATATTTATAGTGAATTTCATCAAGTTATAAATATAAAAAATTAAAATTCAATATATAATATACAATTGTAAGAGTATGACTATATTAAAATATGACAATACATTATTAATTTTATATAATCAAACATCAGTTATTATTTTATTGATACAGTCATAAAATAATTTCTAAAAGAAATTTTTTAAAAAAATGAAAATCATAATTTTTTTTAGTGAACTATAAACTAAGATCATCTGAACTTTATCCAGGATTTGGATTTGAAACATATGATGAACAATCACACATCAATTTATTAATGTACTTGGTAATAATCATTTTCTTACAATTAATAGTGAGTTTAGAAGAAAAAAACAGAAGAAGTTAAATTACCGGAACATGCCCTACAAGAAAAAAGCGTATTTCTGACAGAATTTTTTCGATGGATACATTTCCGTCGGTAATTCAAGTATTTCTGACGGATTTTTTTGTCGGAAAAATTTTTGTGGGAAATTTTTGAATTTTCAACGAAATTTTCCAATGGAAACGTTGGTATGGGAAATTTCTGAATTTCCGACGGATTTTTCGACGAAATTATTTATAAGTTATATATTTTGCTATAAATAAGACATGCTTTAAACCTTTATTGATATTTTCAATATTTTCTATAAAATATTGATATTTATTTCAAAATGTAAAATTATTTTCTAAATTAAATATTTTAAACTATTTCCAAATTTTCAATAAAATCATTTCATGCTACGGACGAATCTAGAAATATACGGGTAGACGGTGACAAGTACATAAATGTGTTTTGAAGTGTCAAGAAGTAAAAAGTAACAAAAAAAAAAATTGATATATAAAAGAAAAAATATTTTATATTTATTTTGCATTGTAATTTTAATATTTAATTAATAATTTCGCATCATGTATTATTGAAAACATAGTAAACGGTTTTTTAAAAAAATCCAATGTATTTTTTGTAAAACTTTTTTTTATAATAAAGTAGTTTAACCAATACTTGTAAAGTAAATTATATAAAAATATCTCTATTATCAAACAATTGATTCGTTTCTCCATCGGTCATTTCTTTCAATTTTATGGATATTTTAATATTTTTCTATAAAATATTAAAATATATTTCAAAATGTAAAATTATTTTGTAAATTAAATATTTTAAACTTATTCTAATTTTTTTTTATAAAATTACTTTAAATGAAGTCTTTTATACTACGTGCTTTCTGTACTATACTCTAACTTAAATGTAAATGTTTATTCTTGAATAATAAATTTTATATGAATTATTCTTGGAAAAAACATTTTTATGATTTTCTTTTGAAATGGGCTCCAATGGCCCATAGAGAAAACAAAAATAAGAGAAAAAAAGGGAAATATACGAGTAAAGGACATGACGTCAAATGTGGCACAATGAAATAAAAAAAGAAAATAAAATACCAGTAAAATATATTTTCCTTAAAAAAATTGGTCATAAAAATATTTTCATAAAAATTGGTCATAAAAAAGAAAATATTTTCCTTCATTTATTTTATATTTGACACTTTTTTTAGTCATGAAAATAATTGAAAGATTAAAAAGGGGAAAAATATCTTAAAGAAATTATGAAAATGCAGGCAAAAATATCTTAAAATTGTAACAATTAACATTTATTAATAAAGAAAATATCATGTATTTATAATTTCCTAAAAAATGAATAATGTATGTGTTATTTTCCTATAAGGGTTGCTTATGGGTAAATTAATCCAAAATAATGACATGTATGATTCTTTTTTTTTCTCTCCTTCTTTGTCACTCACCCTCCGCATTCTTTCTCACTCAGATCTAGATGCGCCTTCCAAACCCTAACCCTTCTTCCTCTCCACCTCGTAGCCTAGCACATCAGTGCCGCCTCTACACTCCAAATATTTGGCAACATCAACCCTTACGTGTCCATGGCCATTATTGGCGTCTTTGTCTTCCTTGTCCATGGCCCTCTTCATCTTCCTTGTCAACGGCAAAGGAGAGAAAATGGGACAGTGGTGGTTGTTGCGGTAGTGGAAGAGAAGAAAAGAAAGAATGAAGGTATGATGGAACCCCCGTTCTCGATCCCATTTCGGTGTGCATGTGTTCTGTCCTATCAGGTTTCTTTTGGGTTTTTTCATCTGTTTCCTTAAGTAGTAGAAGTGGTAAGTGGTTGCAGGGTTGAAGTGGAGATGGCAACCTTCCAAATTCAAAGCTTTATGGGAAAGAGAAGATGAAAGGAGCGCAAGAATTAGAAGACGAAGAAAGCTTCTCGCGTGCTATGCAGCTTTGCAGCTCCGTTGTGGTTTCCATTCTAATAAGAATTTAAAATTAACTGAAAACAAAAAATATATTTATGTCTACAAAAGAAACAAATATATAAATATATCTTTTGATTTGTTTTATATTTAGGCTTAATTTCATTTTTCGCTCTAAAGTTTTACAATGTCTCTAATGGGGACATTTTTTTTTCTTTATTTACCAAATGGGGGCAGGGTAGTCAACAAAAAAATTACTACGTGGCGTGAATCTTTTTTTGTTAAAAAAAAATCATCGGTCGCTAAAATTTAATCGCTACTTTCGGTCTCTATTTTAGTTGCTAACACTGTTTGCGACAAAAATTGTGGTCGCAAAAGGTGGTAGCGACGGAATCAGTCACGCCCAGGGGAGGCGCGACTCGTTGCTATAAATGCATAAATACTTTTAAAATTGTAATAAATTCGTAATTTTTTTAAAAAAATAATATTTTAATTTTTTCCCTAAAAAAAAGGAAGAAAAATAGAGAACGGTGTATTCAATGGAAGTAAACAGTTTGGAGTGAAAAGAATAACTTTTTTTTTCTTCTCAAAGATGTTTTTCTTAGATTTTCTAGAATCACAAATAACTTATAAAATTCTTAGATTTTCTTTTGTAAGCTTAAGTTTAATTAAATTATACATATAAAGTAATTTTAACTTATAAAAAAATATTTTACTTTATTTTTTTAATTTTCATCTTGTATTTAAGTGATTAAAGATAATTTTATTCAAACATAAATATAGACCTTTCAGATCATACACTGCTCTCATACCCACCCTTTATGGTAAAATGAATGAAAAAAATTTCGTTATTCCACTGCTTCTAATTAAGATAATTCTTTGGATATGTGCAGGTGGGATATAGCAGCCATGGAGCAATTACCAGACTACATGAAAGGATGCTTTAAGGCCCTTTATGACATAACTAACGAATTTGCTTTCAAGACCCAAATCAAGCATGGATGGAATCCTACAAGCTCCTTAATAAAATCGGTAGAATCTTTATCTCATCAAAAGTCAAAAGATATTTGCTCTTTATCGAAAACACGGCATAAACAAGATCAAATTCATTGCGTAATTTCCCTATTACACTGGGTAAGGCTCTTGAATGCTTTCTTAGAAGAAGCAAAATGGTTTGCCTCAGGGCATGTGCCAAAGGCAGAGGAGTACTTGAAGAATGGGATAGTGAGCACTGGGGTGCATATGATCCTTGTCCACTCATTCTTTTTCATGGGTCAGGCCATAACCCAGGAAACTGTGGCTCTAATGGATGAATTCCCAAACATCATATCTACGACAGCCACAATTCTAAGGTTGTGTGATGACCTTGAAGGGGACCAGGTACGAAGAAAATCAACTATTTCTAATGTCAATTTTTCACCTAGTTGGAAAACACTCCTTATATGTTTAATTAATTTAATTAACTCAGGATCGATGTTAATCATGATGTATAGATGAACACTCCTTATATGTTATCTATTTTTTGTATATTTGTTAATAAAATTATTTTAAAAAATAATTCAGGATGTTAATGGTGATGGTAATGATGGGTCGTATATGAAGTGCTACATGAAGGAGCACCCAGGAGTTTCTATTGAACATGCACGTGAGCATGTCACTGAATTGATTTCGGATGCATGGAAACGACTCAATAAAGAATGTCTCACAGATGCAAATCCGTTACCATCATCTTTCACTAAACTATGCCTCAATGCTGCACGGATGGTACCTCTGATGTACAGTTATGACACAAATAGTCCATCGAAGCTTGAAGAGTATGTGAAATCGTTGCTTTATGGTGGTGTTATGCTGCAAAGAATTGCAGAAGATCAGACCATTGTTTTATGAAATAATCTCACGTACATAGAAAGGAGATAGCAAGATGACAACAAATAAAATTGTTTGTGTTCTAATTAGGGTGTGCCAAGTTAGAATAGTGTAAAAAAATAAAAAATAAAGAATAGTGTGCAAATAACAGTGTTAAATTAATGCTATATAAATAAAAACATTCCATCATGCAAGCTAAAAAGAAGCTCTAATTTGGTCGAAATTCTTGAAGCATTTTTCGCATCAACCAGTCAAAAACTTGAAAAAAAGAAGAAGCTATATAGTACGAAGCAATGCTGCACGACATTATCATGCAAATACAAAATGTTAACATATGATTGGATAGATGTTAATTTTTTTTTTAAACAAGACATTTGACGAAATTCACGGGTGGATACTTTGTATATAAAATTTGTCGCATACAAATTCTTATTGTGATTTGTGAATCATTTTGCAAACCAAAAACATATTAGGCAACCTAGCTAATTTGTTAAACAACTCAATAATTTTTTTTTCCAAAGATTAAAAGGTATGACCTAAAAAAAGGTTAAATTTTTTTTATTTTAAAAAAATCCTAATTATTTATGAAAATAATTAATTATCTATTTAAAAAAAAAACTTAAATATATACTACTTGAGTTGAATAAACCTATTATGAGTGTCAAAACTATCTTCTCAAGAATTTAGTGTAACTTATGCATATTGAAGGGTTCAAACTGAAGATGATTGATTAAAATAAATTAAAATAATATGTGCCAATTAATTCAACTTCTACCTAGTAGTTAAAAATTAAGAAAATATAATGAATAAATAGGGAAAGAAATAAAAAGTTTGGTTCCCGTTGTATTCTTCACACTTTTCCCAATTTGTCGCCATCTCAGTTCTCCCTCACTCCAAAAACGTTAAAAAAAAAAAAAAAAGAAAACCAATTCCTAATTTATTTATATTTTATAGGCTTGATGGACCTTCAATGTCATTGTGCCATATATGCACAACTGTGCATAAGTATGACGTGCTTTCGAAGCGGAGACCTTTTTGCATGTTCAATGCTTAGTAATGCAAAGGTTAGAAGGCATAAGTATGTACAATCATTCTTGATTCTTTTAATTAGCACGCAATTAAAATAGTCATTTAGAGTGCGCTGAATAACTAAATGGTGTAAGAAACATCATTTTGACTATGATTTATGAGGGTATAATTGACATTTCTAACATTATAAAAAAAATAATATTCGACATTTTATATTTATTTTTAATTATTTTTATGCACTGTTCATTGTTAAATTAGTGGTGCCACTGGTGGACCATTTGATAAACAAGTCCACCGTAGAATCATCTTAATTTAAAATGAAATGCAACGAAATCAAGAGAACATGAAGAGAGAGAGAGAAAAGAGAGAAAGAGAGAAAGAGTAAGGAGAGAGAGTGGAAAGAGATATCATTGAGATTTGAGAAAGAGACATTAAAAAGAGACCATTTTTTCCTTTCTTAAACTTCAAGTTTAAAAAACTTTTTTAAAAATATGTTTGAACCAATTTTTTCCTCTAAAGAGAAGAAAAATTAGACAGAACACTAGTGCTAGAGATTTTGTCTATTAACATTGCAAGTATTTCCATTCAAGATTCAACCAACTGATGACCATATATTGGAAGGTGTGTTTATTGTGACCATAATATACATGGTGTCTTTTTCTAACTCATTCTAATGAACTTTTGTAGATTAATTGAATTTGGAACGGGATGAACAATTCAAAGCAATCTTAGTCCTTTGAATTTATTTTACGAAAGATAAAAAAAGTGGTCAAATTTGACACAAAATGTAATTATATGCATTGTATCTAGTAATTGTGTACTTGTGATGTAACCCTTAGTTCATTACCTAAAATCTTGAACTTATAGTTCCTGCTTACAAGCACGTATTTGTGTGACTTTTTGAAATTTAGTTTAAGATTGTACTAATTAAAAGATTTTATGATTTTTTATTTTACTTTTTATGAGTGAATATGTATATAATCTAATCCAACTAATGACTTATTTATTGGTTGAATTAATCACTTAATAGCAGTTAACCGAGTTCATTACCAAATTGACTTTATAACATTAATTGACATAACTAGTATTTTATTTATTTATTATAAGAACTAGTTTTTTTATTTATTTATTATAAGAAAAATAAATTGTATTATAATTATGTACAAAGGGTACCAAAATCCATTTACATAAAAATATCAAAAGCCCCATTAGTGAACAGAAATTTCACAATGTTAATTAATCTAAATTTAAATGTAGAATAACCAAGGTGACTATTGGCCCGACATTTTTTTCTTAAACATAATATTTCTCCAAAGAATCCGAAACCCCACCCTAATTGGCATAACTAGTTACCAAGACTGTTCGACGTATTCACTGAAAAAACTATCTACCTTCAATGCTTTGACACGCGGAAGCAATATGATCACTTCTTAGAAATTTCCAAAGAAATCATTATTGAAATACTTGACGAATGACAACACAATTAATGGTGTGTGTACGATGTGCAACATACTTCAACAACCAAGTTATATAAAAATAAAGAAATAAAATGACACTTCAACAATCTACAATTTGTCGTGTCTGAAAAATAGCGACTAGGCTTATGTCTTCCCCCATAAATTTGTTTCATCATACCCCATACACACATTTTGACCAGTACGTATATATACCATAATTGGAAAGCTTAAGTAGTTTTTTAAGATACACATTACGTAGGGTAGGATCAACTAAAAAAAAATACAAATTAATTGGAGTAAGAGAAACACTTAAGTTACTTAAAATACTGAATGATTGCATAAGATAGTAAATAATGAATATAATTAAGTAATTAATACGGTTTAATAATTTAGTGTTCCCTTTATTACTTTTTAAGTGTTGTTTTTTTCTGAACATATTTATTAATCATTTTCAAAGTTTGAAAAATAAATACTTTTTGTAATTATTCTCTTATTCTATCACCTAAACTTTAATTAATTTTCACATTAAGGGAAAATGAAAGACTATTGATATGCATTTATTGTGAACTAGGAATTAAATTAACTTGATATATTATTAAGAACAAGAAATTTATTACATCTTTTAATTCTTGGAAATATATGGCACTTAATATACTAATGACTATATAAGATTGTCGTTTCCCTAAAAAAAATAAGATTATTGTAATCTTATAAACGGCTAAAAGGTTGGAGGATTTACTTGAAACAAGAATAGACATATATTCAGTCCAAAATATGGTGTCAAAAAATATGTTAACTCAACCTAACTCGTTCTCTATCTTTCATAACTAGGTTGGATTTTTTTTCAGCAAAAATTATGTATATATAAATAGAAAGGTTTTAGGGACAAGTTGTGGTTAAGAACCCATTACAAGAGAGTTATTTAACGCATTTCATTAATTTCTTGTTGCATCCCAGCTGTATTATAGATTGGACAATGTATAATACAAAATTATATTATGAATTGTCTTACTCATGATGAAGTTGGGATGCACCAAACAAATAATATGATATGTTAAATATTTTAATTTAAAATTATAAATGAAAAACTCAACCTAGGTCAGTTCAATCTAACTCGTCATTAATTTGTCGAGTTGATTAATTAATTACATTGAATTGAGTTATGTAGCTAGGTTGGTGGGTTGCATCATACAACTTAAACTCAAGTCATTTATGCAGGTTAGATTAATCAGTAGAGTTCAACTTTTTTTTTTTTTCACTGAAGAGTTGAACTTGTTTTAATATCCCTATATATGTAATATTAATATTTAAGGATGATTGGATAAATTTTTTTAACTACTGAGATAATTAGTAATGTTGTTACTATTTTTTTAATATATTATTTCATAGAAAGGAAATCATAATATATTGCTTGAGAGTCCTCTTTTTTTTAAAGAAAAATCATTACTGTTAATATTGTTTATAAACTAACAAGTAACTTTCCCGTTTTTCTTATATCCACAGAAAATATTAACAATTAACCATAGCTAGGGGGTCGCCTTCCACCTTTTTTGGCAGGGGATAGGAAACGAGCCAATCGGCGAACAATTAGTTACCGGACACTACTTTCTTTGGAATGAACAAAGACCATACGCTTAGATTGGCGTTGGGCTTCCCTCTTCGGGAGCCTGCGTCCTGGCATTTTTGTGCAATAAACCCCTCCGGCCGAAGACTAGTGGTAGGTGGTCCCGCGGAGCTTTCGGAGAAGGGTAACCTAGTGTGTAAGCACAGCAATGAACAGCAGCCAACTTAGATATTTTATAATATAATGGATGTTGATGAAACATTTTCTATTTCCAATTCATTAAACACCACAAAATTGAAACATTTATGTGATTTTATAATATGATATGACATGATATTTTTTTTTTTGTTGGTCGGCAGAAATGATATGATAGTGTTACGTGGTGGTCTAGGAGGAATTGGTGGTTACCCATTATTTAGTGCTACAACATTAAATATACTGTAACCATGTGGGGGTTATATACGCTTTAGACTTTCTGTCAGTGGCTATAGTTTTTATACTTGGTGGGTTTTGGTTGTGGTTTTCTACAGGAGTACTGTTTTTGAAGCTGCTAGCGAACATCTGCACTGCCTGTGAACTTGTTACTATATTTATTTCACCTACCAAAAAACGTGTTACATGATGAAGTGGTCCCAATGACATCACAGTTACCACTTACCACCCTACAGTTATATGCATGTTTCTTTTGCATGCTTAACGTGCGAATATAATGCTTATGTAATAGAGTCAAATTGCTTATTTTCTGCATTCCTCGTGTAATTTCATTCATATTCTCAACACCAAAGCTTTATTAGTATTAGTATATACCATCGATGGCTTTAGTATTAGTATTATTAGTATATTTCTAAAAATGGAAAAGGAAGGGTAAGGATCTCTCTCTCTTTTTTTATGCTTTATATGGGGTATGAGATTATTTGTTGTCGTAAAATGCTAATAATACATTCTTTTAAATATATTTTTATCTGTTGGAAATTTTCAAGAGGAAATAAAAAAAATAATATTTGCTTGGAGAGAACAAAAATATATTGAAGGAGAAGATGAAGAACTGATAAAAAATAATTGAAGGAAGTATTTTTATTCATCAGCAACAACTACATTTATAATATTAAAAACTATTTGTTACCAAAGATTTTAGCAACATTGGATAACAACCTAACAACCTATCTTTGATCCTAAAATATAAGAACCACTTATTGACTAAAACAATAATTGAAATACTAAAAAAATAAAATTAGTTACAATCCAAAAAGCAAATGAAGGAGTTTTTTTAGATTCAAATATATCTGTGTGGACTAACTGCAGCTTAAGAGTGACTCCTTTTGCTGTCCTCATAAATGGCTTCTTTTTTTTCTTTCTGAATAGACAAGTCTTGCATGTTGGTATGTGATCATCAAGTTCTGGAAAATCAGATACCATTCTCTTGGAATTTATTTGCAGCAACCCTTGGTGGTGATAATGCCCAAGCCTTTTGTGCCAAACTTCTGTGATGTTTTCTTTGATTGGAAAAACAACTTGCTTTTCCTCCAACGGATTTAGAACAAAACTTTTCCCTTTCATTTTTACTTTA
>PYAF01003877.1:3702314-3720453 GCA_007407185.1 Glycine tomentella
TAAAAAATAATTGAAGGGAGTATTTTTATTCATCAGCAACAACTACATTTATAATATTCAAATGAAACAGAAAAACTATTTGTTACCAAGATTTTAGCAACATTGGATAACAACCTAACAACCTATCTTTGATCCTAAAATATAGGAACCACTTATTGACTAAAACAATAATTGAAATACTAAAAAAATAAAATTAGTTACAATCCAAAAAGCAAATAACCAACATTATCATTTTAGCAACATTGGATAACAACCTAACAACCTATCTTTGATCCTAAAATATAGGAACCACTTATTGACTAAAACAATAATTGAAATACTAAAAAAAATAAAATTAGTTACAATCCAAAAAGCAAATAACCAACATTATCAGTAGTCAAAATTTATTAAAAATTTTAAAAAAATTATGAATCAATCTCACTTTTTATTTAATAATCTTATTTATGATTTTATAATTTTTAATAAATTTTAATTAATAAAAGAGTGTAAGAAAACTGTATTAAAAGAATTTGTCTTCTTTGACCCAATAAATATATTTAATTTTATACGTTAAGTTTGTGGAAGAGAATCTGAATTTGATTTCTACTTATTAGACTCTTAGGAGAGACGAAGAGTACTTTTAAATGTGATTACGTTTTAACTGAAAATTAATCTAAAGAATCAAAACTAGTAGAAGTACCTTCAGGTTCCATTAGGAGCCTAAGATCCTGCTCCTAATTAAGGTGGTATAAGAAAAAAAAGAGTCCTCTTTGTAGTTATATTGTTGACCCTTCCAATTATATAGGATGCTCTTCAAGTCAGACATGCTGAAGCATTGGAGGAAGTTAAGCGCGAACTTGTTAGCAAGGCAAGACAAAATGCAGATCATGGTTTATCCATGGTGGACTCCATCCAAAGATTAGGTATTGAGCACCATTTTGAAGATGAAATCGAAAAAATTCTCAAAAGGAAGCTTCTGATGCTTAGAGTTCACAACCATCAAGGAAATGATGATTATCAAGAACCATCAGAAGTTGCACTTCAATTTCGTCTGTTAAGACAAGAAGGGTATTACATCCATGTAGGTTTGTGTGCCTTTGCTGTTTGAATATGTTGGACTAATTAAATTTTTAAGGTTGTAAAACAGTACATATATATTCTCGTATTTGTTTGTGTCCACAAGTTAGGTATATAATTAAAAATTATTCAGAAGTTTGTTAATATCACCGTAATTAAAGATCTAAAAGTAAATAAATTAAGTGTCGGTGGTGTATTCAAAATTTAGCTTTTTGCATGATAAATATATATTACGACAAACTATATGGAGAGTGACAAAAACAACATAGCCCCTCTCTATATCTCTTTATATACATATTTATCCTAGATTATTTTACTCATAATAATATAAGGTGATAATACGTTTTCACTCTCTTCGACAGTTCTATAAGGAATGCAAGTGATTGGGAATTTCTTTTATACTCATATAAGTACTAGTATTTGTAATGATATAACTTAAAATGTTTATTTTGTTTAATTTGTTGCATCTTACAGACATATTTGATAAGTTCTAGGACAATAAAGGCAAGATCAAACCAGCATTCTGTGACGACATAAATGGGTTAATTGCCTTGTTTGAAGCCGAGATTAAGCATAAAAGGAGAATATTATCTTCATGAAGCAAAGGAGGCTAGCCGGAAGTATCTTAACACGTGGTTGCGTAGATTTCATGAGCATCCTCAAGTGAAAGTTGTGGCAGATTCATTACGGTATCCTATTCATAAAAGTTTGTCAAGGTTCACACCGACAAACTCTCTGCAATTAGAGAAGACAGAATGGACAAGCTCTTTACAAGAATAGTCCAAAATAGACACCGAAATGGTTAGCTCTTTGCATCTGAAGGAAATTTTTGCAGTTTCTAAGTGAGTCCAAGTTAATTAATTCAGAATCATATATATATATATATATATAGATAGATAGATATCAAAATTTGATCTTGGATCCTAGTACATATTATATTATTAATACTCTCTTAATTTCTATTTATAAAATTCAAATAATCAAAAGTGATGTTTGTTACTTTTATAAGACACAATTTACATTATTCAGTGTAGTAATTATTTTAAAATTAGAATACTCCTTGTAACTATATTGATAGATAATTAATTAGAAGAGTGAGAAGAATATTAATGATATGAATAATTTTAGAAAAAATATAAATTTAGGACAATTTTATTATTATAAATTAAATTAATTATTTTTAAAATTTTAATTTAAGTATTAGATCTTATAAATAAAAACTGAGAAATTTATGTTTAACGTGTGGGTCTTTATAGATGGTGGAAAGAACTTGGGTTGAAAAGGACTTGAAGTTTGCTAGAGATGAACCAATAAAATGGTACATGTGGACAATGGCATGCATACCAGATCCACGATTCTCGGAAGAAAGGATTGAGCTCACAAAACCGCTGGCACTACTCTACATTATCGATGATATATTTGATTTTTTTGGAAGTATTGATGAACTCACTCTCTTTACAGAAGCTGTCAAGAGGCATTGATATTTGCAATAAAAAGAAAATGAAAGAGGGATGGAAATTAAAAGAAAATATATGGAAAGGTGATATTGGACAAATGAAATAAATGTGAGAAAATAAAAATCTTAAATACTTTTTCTATCAATTAAGATATTCTCACACACACTTGTTCTCTTAAATGTAAATTTTGCTATTAAGGGTTTAACTTAATTGATTAGGCAGATATCTAATTCCTATATATATAAAAAAAAAACTTTTATTTTTCTCTTGTATCTAATTAAGATAATTGTCTGGATATGCGCAGGTGGGACATGGCAGCCATGGAGCAATTACCAGACTACATGAAAGGGTTCTTTACGGTCCTTTATGACATAACTAACGAATTTGCTATCAAGACCCACATCAAGCACGGTTGGAATCATATAAGCACCTTAATAAAATCGGTACAACCTCATTAAAAGTCAAAATATATTTGCTCTTTAGTCTTTAGAGTAAATTGTATCGATACTTTCTGAAGTTTGTCCTTAAAATATCTTATATTTCGTCATTTTTGAATCCTACAAATAATCTTTTAATTTTAAACTTTCGTTACATCGACCTTTCCTCTTAGACGTAAAAAAATGTTTACACCGATCCCCTTTGAGGAGACTAAAAGTAATGTAAAAAAATAGAACAATATCAAGTATAATAAAAATAAATTTTAAGAAGATGTGTAATTTGTTGAGTACAAATGTGAGGTAAAATCACAAATCTGATAAAAATAAAAAAGTTGAATATTATATAAATGAGAAAAATATTAAAAAATTTAAATTCTAAGGTTTTGGATTAAAGTGTGATGTGTAGTTCACTTATATGATTATTTATTACGTTCCTTAGTGTAAATCTTCTTTGATATTTATCCTTCTTAATTTTCCAACATAATTCACTCTAATTTTTATGATAAAAAACACAAACAACATTAATTTTGGTAGAGGATTATATTTAGATACCCCATCTTTCAAATATTTATTACACATTATTTTTCTTTATTTATTTCTGATTATCATGTCATATATATCATCTATCATACTTATATTTTTTCTTTTTTTATCTCTCCTTCTCATAAGTGTCTAATAGGTTATTGGGTGTTAAAAAGGATCATTTTCCATTTCATTGCGTAATAACGCTATGATTGTATCATATCTTTCGAGGACTAATTTTATTTATTATTTGCATGTTAAAAATGGTTTGATTCAGGGCGTGTGCCAAAGACAGAGGAGTATTTGAAGAATGGGATAGTGAGCACTGGGGTGCATATGATCCTTGTCCACTCATTCTTTTTCATAGGTCAGGCTATAACCAAGGAAACCGTCACTCTAATGGATGAATTCCCAAACATTACATCTGCGACAGCAACTATTCTAAGGCTGTGTGATGACCTTGAAGGGGACCAGGTATAGGAAGGAAAACATCCTATATCTAACTTCATTGTTCCACTTTAATTAGTTGGACCACAAATAATTGATAAAAAGTCTGAAAATGTAACATGCTTGTTTGATTTTGCGTTGAGTTATCTAAAATTATACTAAAATATCAGTTAACGTGATTTTAATTAGTAATATGATCCCATAAAAAATAGTTATATGATTAGTTGGACTCACCGTAATTTTTTTAATTAATAAATAAATTATTTTTGTTATGATTTCATCATTTTATTCTCCCATAGTAAATATTTACAAGTTTAATTTCATATTGAAATATTAACTTTTTTAGTTCAAAATTAATTTTGAGTTAAAACAGTTTTAAATAACTTAAGTTTAGATAAAAAAAATTATGTTCAGATTTATTAGTTACTTTTAAAATAAAAATACTTAAATATATATGAATCACTTCACCAAAATTTATTTTATAAAATCAATTACATTCAAGATTAATTTTTGAAACATTCACCCAAACACACCTAACATGAATCAGTTAACTTCACCAACATGCAAGCATCAACATCAACATCAACCTTTCCTCTGTTAATTAACATATTCATATATAGTTTCAATTATTGCAGGATGTTAATGGTGATGGTAATGATGGGTCGTATTTGAAGTGCTACATGAAGCAGCACCCACATGTTTCTATTGAACAGACACGTGAGCATGTCACTGAATTGATTTCGGATGCGTGGAAACGACTCAACCAAGAATGTCTCATGACAGATGCAAATCCTTTACCGTCATCTTTCACTAAACTTTGCCTCAATGCTGCTCGGATGGTACCTCTAATGTATAGTTATGACACAAATAGTCCATCGAAGCTAGAAGAGTATGTGAAATCGTTGCTTTATGGTGGTGCTATGCGGAGTATTCCAGAAAATCAGACCATTGTTTCATGAAATAATGCTACATATATAGAGGGGTCGAGATATATATAATCTCGCTAGACCACAACAAATAAAATTGTTTGTATTCTAATTAGGGTGTACTAAGATCAATTGTGTAACTGTAAAAAAAAAAAATCAATTGTGTAAATTTATAAAAAATTAATGTGAAAAATGTTAAATTCATGCTGCAAAATAGCATGTCCATTCTTCCATCACTTTCATGCACACTTATATATACATCCCAAACTAGGTGAACTGGCCGGCAACCTAGCTAATTTGTTGAATTGGCAAGAAACTTAATATGTCATGTTATCATATCTCATGTTATTAAGTGGAAGTTATAAAGAGATCGAGTTAATTTTTTTATTATATAGATCACAACTATGATGTATAAATTAAAGATAATATTATTTAAATCAGATTTTTTTTTAGGTTTTAGTTCTCCCAATTTTTCTCATATTTTGTTCATCAAAATATATAACATGTTTTAAAGCATCTAACTCTATTAACAAGTATTTTTTTCCATCCAAAGAAATTTTGTAAAATTTTATTTTAATTCCTATAAATTTAAAGTTTGATTTTAATTTTCATAAATTAAAATTCAAAACTTTGATTTTAGTCCCTAAAAATATTATATTATATTTTTTAATATAATATATTAAGCCAGACTAAATAATAAATCACAAAATATTAATAACTTTGTAATATTATTGATCAGGGTTAGTGTGAGATGGGTTGTCACGGGTTTATATTAATTCATACTTGGAACTTTTTTAGAATTATTTATGTAAACCTAGACCCAACTTGATTAAGATTTTATAATATATGGAACAAGATAGTACATTAAAAAGTAAAAACTTGAGATTGGGTATATACTCCGTACCATTTAAACCAATGACCCGATGGCCAATCATTAATATAAGATTTGTTATTTAATATATCCTAAAAAAACTACTATCAAAATGATTCACTCAGCCTATTTTTTTTTTTTTCTCTCTTTCCTTTCTTTCATGTCTTCTTTCTTGTTTATAAGGCAATGAGACACCTATCCCATCTCGCATTCATCAGTGACAGAAATCCTTTGATTCTTCAAAATGTCAACCTTAAACAATGTTGCCATCTTCTTCTTTACACTTGCTCTTGCATCACCACCGGGCGCAATGCCTGCAGACTCAGAAGTGTCTTTTGCATGTAAATATGGTGGACAATTCGAAGTACCTCCACAAGGCTCTCATGAATGGACCGTTACTCATGGCTTGGTCGATTATTGCATAGCATCTTGTTGTAATTTGACGGGTTCTATTTGGCAAATACGGATGATCTAGATCTACGAATGCCCAACAATCAGGAAGCTGCATTGTATTTCTACAGGTTGGTGAAACCAGATGGTTTCTACATTAATTTGGACAATTCGCAGTGGGAACAAAAAGCTAATTGGACATTGATACAATAGGATGATACATATGTTTAGTTGAGTTATTTTTTGTGAGAAAATATATTATAATTATTAAAATATTTTTATTATAAAAAGTTTTCTTATATTACACTTTATTTCCTTTTTATGTGTCACGATTATCATAACTGAAAAAAAAAAGTAATAATTATCTATTAAAAAGGAGCATTAAAAAAAGGAAAATTTATTATAAAAAATAGGAATAAAATTGACAATAAATCAAATTATAGAAATATTAATTTGACATGAAATTTGCATGATTAAAAAAAATATTAAAGCCGTATCATGAAGAAACAATGAGATACTAGTGAATAATGGTTAATAAGAGGACATATATGAATTTTTATTTATAAAGAGGTATTTATATCTCATGGGAATAATTTTTCATGTCTCTTTTGTCAAGAATAAATATTGATACAACATGAATTTATATCTTTCTCAAAAATAAAATATAACCTTGGATTAATTTTTTTATGACCTCATAACAAATATCATAACAATCATGAGATATTTTTTTTCGATCATGTATTTCCAAAAATAACTAAAATAGTTCATGAAACAAACATCTCCTAAATCTTTAATTCTCTTCTTAAGGCTTAAAGTATATCTCTTTTTTTTTTTTTATCATTCTTAAAGTATATCTCTAATTCTAGAGGAACCAAACTCACAAATTTAATTCTTTTTAAAGATATTAAATAATTATCAAATTAATCCTTTTGAGTTACGATATTAGTCCTCCCTCAATAAAAAATAAAAAATAGAAACTGATAAGGTTTTATATCTTAGCAAGAGTAATTTGATAACATAAATTTTCAGAAGATTAATACAGTGACACACTACGTAAACTAGAGTCTACATAGGCTGTTGCCTGTTGCCAGGGCTCATAGCCTATCGTTTTTGACAATTTTTCTTCAATGCCCTTGCCTTAAAACCGAATCTATATTTCTATATAGCATTCAAGATGACACCCTAGATAACAGTAGGGAGACCAAACTCCAAAACATTCACATATAAGTTCATATGTGCATGCAGGTATGCATTCCATATTAAAACTACTAAACGCAAATTCACATAACAAGAAATTTCATGTAGGTGAGCAGTTTTAAGGGTAATATCTAACCAGCAAAAAGAGCCAGTTGCAATCACACTGCATAAGCCATTTTGAAGTAACCAATTACTAAGCTCACAATGCGAAACAAAATCCATTCTTGGCAATTTCCCAATCATCATTGTGAAAGAAAAAAAAAACCATTTAAATTGCAAGAACAACAATAAAATGCGACTAAGTACTAACATAACTCTACTTCTCTGCTGGCAAATCTAGCCTATAGCGACAATACCTATTGGTTTTCCCTATCTCCACAATCTCCTTCGCCTCTGTAACCATACCCTCACTCGCCAGCTTATCCACTACGCCCTGCAGCAACGTCGCGTCAACACGGCACCGGTTGTTGAAAATCTCCTTGCACATCTCAATGGCATTCTTGAAATCACCCTTCTCACAGAGGAACGGAACAATGATAGAGTAAGTGTTCTTATCAGGGTCATACTCAAACTTTGCAATCTCACCAAACCATTTCTTAGCCTCTTCCAAATTACCCTCATTCACGAAACCTTTGATCACAGCATTGATGCAGAAGAGGTCAGGCTTCACACCCAACTTCTCCATTTCCCTAAAAAGCACAACAGCTTCACCCGTTTTCTTCACCTCAGCCAACCCCACCAACTTGGAGCAGTAACTCCTCACACCAGGAGCAACATTCTTCACACCCATTTGCTCCCACACTTTCTCACCCTCCTCAAAACGACCCTTTGAGTACAATCCATCAAGCAAAGTGTTAAACGTGATGGAATCAGGGCTCAAACCCTTCTCCTCAATCTCTTGAAACACCGATAATGCGGAATCAAACGAACCCTTTTCGCAAAACGCCTTGATGGTGGTGTTGTAAGTCACCAAATCAGGCTTGATCGAAAGCTGCGTAGGGAGGTCCCTGAAAAGCTCTCCGACGATGTCGTATTTGCGGGAGTGGAGGTACGCGGCGAGGAGGGCGTTGAGGGAGAGCACGGTGCGGCTGCAGTTTCGTTGCGGCATTTCGTCGAACACCTTGCGGGCGTGCTTGGTCATGCCGGATTTGCCGTATAGGGAGATGAGGCGCGCGGAGAAGCCCTCGTTGGAGATGTCGGAGTACTGCTTCTGGTGCTCGAGGATGTCGCGGATCCACCGGAAGCGGCGGGCGCCGGCGAGGCGGCGCACGGTGTCTTCGTAGATGCCGGTTTTTTTGCGGAAGCGGTCGATGTCCGAGGCTTTCTTGAACTTCTCCACCACATTCTTTAGCTTCACTTCCTTGTACAGATCCTCCGAAATGGACTTGATGGAAGCGGTGGCGGTGGTGGTGGTGGCGGTGCAGAAAGCGCGGTGAAGAACGCGATACATTTTGTGACTTCTTTAGTGCTTCTGCAACAGTGATGCTAAACAGAACACAAGGTCTAAATGGAGCCATTGTTTGTTCAAGTGTTTTAAAGTTTGGGCTTGGAGCATGCTCTTCGGCCCAAGGGTTTTTAGATGATCTAGTTTAGGTCCTTAAGGCTTTGTTTGGGAGTTAGGAGGGAAAGGGAAGGAAAGAGATTCAAGGGGAAGGGAGGGGAAGAAAAGGGAGGAAAGTGAGAGAAGTTCCCTGCTCCTTGTCTGGGAGTTAAAAATATATTAAGAGAGGGAAATAGAGAGTTAATAAGAAATTTTTACAATTTTTTCCTTATTTAAAAAATTAATATATTTTATATTTTACACTAACTATGGTAGGATAGTAATTTTATTAACACTGCTGATATAAGATAATAATTTTAGTTACTTTTCCTTCTAAAAACCCCCAAAATAGGGGGGACAACAATTTATAGGGTTTGAAGGGTTTCAGAGGAGTTTTAAAAATCTTCAAATTCTTTTCCTCAAAAATTAAAACTCACAAACAAGGGAATGACTCTCCCTAAACCTTTCCTTTCCCTCTCTTCCCCTCCTAACTCCCTCTCCCAAACATACCCTAAGGGTTTTGGACGATTAGAAGTTAATGTCGTTTTAATTATCAAAAATGAGTTTAATGAATACATTATTAGGAGTCTAGATCAGTTTGTTGAATATAATATTGAGTTACTGTAAATTTTTTTTTTATTTTTTATTTTCACGGATAAAAAAATGATGAACATTGATTATATAAAGTGAGTAAAGAGAAAAAATGTTATATCAATATGTAATAATTTAAATATTTATATCTTATTTTTCACATTATATGATTTAGTGTGTATAGAAAAATTATGTTGATCTCCCCATTTGTATATACACTTAATGTGTTAAATTTAATGTTAAGTTGTATAAAATCACATTGAAATACCACTTAATGTGATTTTAATTTATATATAGAATTGATTTTATATTTAGATTTGATTTTGAATTAAAATAATTTAAATTGACATGTATTAGTTTTTAAAGGTAGTTTTGGGTCCGTACATGTTCATGGTCTCATCCAATTTCTATGTTTTTTAAAGGTAGTTTTGGATTCGTACATGTTTATGATCTCATCCAATTTCTATGTGATAAATATCAAGTTTTTTTAATATATAAGAATATAATTAATAATACTTGACTACATATTATATAGAGATTGGTTGAGACTATGAACTAAGTGAGAGGTGATAATCTAATATCATCTAATAATTTCTCAATAAATACATACTAAATATGTGTTAATAGTATTTTGCTTATATATTTAACTTAATAAAAATAACTTTCAAGTTAAACTTGAAAAATAATGTGATTTTAAAGAGAATGTAATGGACTTCCAAAAGCATGCTAACAAAGGCTTAATTCTCTGGCCGTGCGTATGAAAAAACCATTGTTGAGATAGGTAAAGTCTAATTCAGTGATCTTTACGTCTCGAAAATTAATCTCATACAACTTTTAAGTATGAAAATACCTTACTTTCATGAAATAAAAAATAGACTTCTAAACACACTATAAGTATGTTAAGCACTCATCTCTACTAGCCAATTTCACGCACTCATCTCTACTAGCCAATTTCACATCAACAAAAGAAAATAATACAGAAGCAATAAATGAAGTCTACAATATTCATTTTCACTTTCAGCATTTATTGCTTCTATAAATGAAATATCATTGAAAAATCACCAATCCATTTTTTTCATCAATCTATTTTGGAGTTAAAACGCTCACAATGTTGTGAGGTGGTAAGTTGCAAACTTGCAATTACAAGTTAGAATATGATTTCTTCTAGAAAATAATAATTTAACCTCTCATTGGATGTTATAATCACATCTATTAGTTCTGTTATGCAGATTCAAACATATAATATAACAAACCCTTAAGGCCTAAACTGGAACATTTCTCTCTCTCTCATAAGAAACGCATGCGCTAACTTGGGACCATAGAAAAACCTCTCAAAACACATGATGTGACTGATGATGCCTTTGTGAGAAGCACTTAAAAAGCAGCGAATCATTCAGTTTTCACTTGATATTGAAAGATCTTCAATACCTTCTTTCTCTTTTGCTAAGACCCACTAATCCATAAATGGGACATGTATTTTGAAGAAAGGCTACACATGTCTCTAGATGAGTTATGTTTTAATGCTGAAAATGGTAACAAAAGGGAAAGGATGAGGAAGAAAAACTATGATTGTGAGACTCAAGTGTTCAAATCCAAGAACCTTGAGACGGAAAGGAGAAAGAGGGAGAAGCTCAGTACCGGCTTTTGATGCTGCGGTCTTTAGTACCCATCATCAAAAATGCAACCACTTGAACTTCACTTTCTTATACATATTAAATTCCTTTATCTAATGATTTATTTAGTATTCATTTTCTTGGATTAGTTTTTATTTAGTACACTAAATGGTTCAATGGAAATTGATTTTAGATGAACAAAGCAACCATTGTTGAGTATGCCATCACCTACATCAAAAGCATGCAAGACATTGTCCAGAGTCTCAGCCAAGAACTTCATGAAATGGAAGCAACATCAGAGAAAATAAAGCAAGAGAAAGATGAATTTGATGCAGCAGAAGAGATGAAGAAATTGGGGATACAGGTTATCTACAATTTACTTTCTTTACCTAACTAAATGAATTAATCTTCTCTATAATTACAATTAGTAAAAATTTGATGCAGATACTTTTTATAGGAAGAGGTCCAGGTGACAAAAATTGATGGGAATAAACTGTGGGTCAAGATGATCATTGAGAAGAAGTGGGGAAGGTTCAAGAAATTGATGGAGGCAATGCATACTTTTGGCATTGAACTGATAGATACCAATGTTACAACCATAAAAGGAGAATATCTGGTTACAACCTTCATGCAGGTAACCCAAGGAAAGATCATAGTAATATATCATTATAAAAGGAGAATAGTTTATGGCTTTATGCTGAATGATGAAACTTCTATTCATGATTTTACAAATGTGCTGCTACCCTGAGAAACTTTACTTCATGCTAATGAATCAATTGCTTTAATTTGATGAAGTTTGAGTTTTTTAAGAAGTTGATTCCGTTTTAGTTATTTTTCAGAGCATGGATGGTGAAACACTTGAAGATCAGCAAACAAGAGTTGTTGTTAGATGTAATAAGTACCATATAGTATAGGGCAATTGGAAACTTATATTTCTTATTCATTGGAAACTTATAATTACAATTTGCTATTCTTTTTTGTTTTCTACGTTTTCTCTTTTAAGGTAATATTGCCTAAGGTAAGATTAGACACTAAATATCAACATTTTTTTTTATATTCTTCTAAAAAACATTTTTTTATAGCAGGAACTCAAATACAGACAAATTTAATTATATAAACATTTCTTCTTCACAGCCTGGCATTGAAACTCCTCATTTATCATAGAAGCATTCATCCCCTACCCCGGGCCCATCTGGCCCCACAGCATCAACAGCCCATAAAACGTGATCAACTCACACTCGTGGTGCAAAATGGAACCAAACTTAACATTTTTTTTTTACAATATATATATATATATATATATATATATATATGAGTGAATTCTATTATTTAATTCATATATTTTAAAAAGAAAAAAGAGACATGAGGTTAATTCAACAAAAATGTTGAACGAGACACAAAACATTTGCATTTTGGTTTCTTTACACTTTTACACACCAACAACTACCTTATATTTAAATATTGGATTAATTAAGTTTTAAATCCCTCAATTTTTTATATTTTAATTTTTAGTCCCTTAAATTTATTTAACAATTTTTAGTTTTTCATTAATTTTTTGTTAATATTTTTAGTTCCTCAAAATTTTTTTGTCTAATTTTAGTCCTTCATTTATTTTTACTACTTAAAATTAGTTCAAAATATATAAAAATGAACAAAATAAGGACTAACCCTAAATAATAAAGATAAATGAGAGACTAAAAATGGACAAAAAAATAATTGAGGAACTAAAATGTTAATGAAAATTTAGGGGAGAACTAAAATTTGTTAAAAATAATCCTTTGAAGGACTAAAAAATTAAAATCTGAAAAATTTGAGAGCTTAAAAATTTAATTAACCCTTAAATATTTGTATACTTTGCCTAAGAAAATATACATGTATTAGTGAAAAAATTATCTATTTGTGTTTAAATAAATGAATGGATACGATTTCATCATTGTATGACTATATTCTTTGGAAAAATTGGGACATTTCTTAAACTCAAACACCATTGAATTATTTAGTCTTTAAAAAAAAAATTATGAATTTGGTCCCTTATGAATTAATTTTACCAATTTGCTTTAAACCAACATTTTAAACCTTTTATCTAAACCTGAAGGAAATACTACAAAATATTGAAATATGAAGAAAAAAAACTTGATAAAATTAAAGGACTACACAGTACTCACACATAAAAAGTATTTTCTAGCTATAATATTAATTGAATTATAGTTCTCCTCAAAGTTTTAATGTTGATCCTAATTAACGGACAGAGGTATAATTTCTTCTTTTGTGATAAACTTCATGCAATCAATGGATGACATTATATATTTTGGTTTTGCACATCTTTTCGCATAATTGTTTCTAGGGAAAACCCGAACCCAGAAAAGAGAAACCAAAAAGAGTAAAGAAGCCATCCTCAGCCAGGCGAACAACCTTTCATCTCTGAGCTGTAAATCCAACACCCTTCCTTCCACCAACCTTGAGCATAAGACCTGCACCCATATGCAATTTCGATATCAAAACTCTAAATCCAAAAATAAAGAGAAAAAAATGAATAATCAGAACAGAAACACAGTAATCACTAATCACTATATAGTCATTGCTTGGTATCGATCCTGAAAAATAATGTTTGAGATTAAACTTGCAAACCTATTATCTTCTCAATGCATCTTAAAATCAAAACCCATAAATGAGGAGAAATTATTATACAGTCTCAAGGGTCCCAGCCAATCTCTGCCCACTCAATATATAAGTCAAGTTTATTAACCTTTTCTTGTTAATTGAAAATTTTGATTACATATCATTTAGAAATTGATCAAGATCATAAATATGATGGTGTGAAATCAATTTGATCTCGATCAATCTCCACACAATATGCAGTCAAGTTTACTAACTTTTTTCTCACAAATTGAAAATTTTGACTATATATCATTTAAAAATTGATTGAGATCATTATTCATTCTATCGTCTCGATCATGTAATAATTTCTCTATAAATGAAATGTTTAAAAGAACTTAGGACAAATTGTCAAGAATCAATTAATGACATCCAATTAGAGGTAGTAGAGAGAAAGAACATGATACCACTAGCTCAAGTTAAACAGGGTGTGTGACTATTTTAAACTCCTTTGTACTATGTTGGATTCCTACGGATAAATAAAACAGAACGGACATGATAATGTACCTGAATGAGATCTACAAATTGGAGGATCTTCAAACAGAGACAAGGAGAGGCGTTTAAAGGCAAGAGCAATATCAATAACAATGAGACCCGATGAAGGATCGGTGACTATGATATCTTTCACAGGTAGCCACAAGAAAAGCTCTTCCCTTGACATCCCTTCCAACACCTTGAGCTGTCCGAAGCTAAGGTTAGCCCTCACCACACTGTCGAAGAACACCCTCGTCTCGTACTGAGCCAAACAGGGCCGGTTCAAGTGCACCTCCAAGCGTCCCGTTTGGTCCAAATTGTAAGACTTGACACTCCGAGGGAATAGCCCTGCAGGCAAGCCATGTTTGTGGAGCACCCTGTGAAGATCAGAAGAATAAGAATACTCTTTTTCTGCTGCTGCTACTGCTACTGCTGACCCTGTGAGAGGAAGGAGAATAAGAAGTGGAAAAAGAAGAAGAAGAAGAAGAAGGTGTGTGGGAACAACAGAAGATTTGGGTGTCAGAGACAACATCGTTGTGGTGGGAGAATGTGATGATTGACGACACTGCTTTTTAGGGTTTTAAGGTTGTTTCATGTTTTTTGAAGTTTGAATTGAACACGCATGTGATGTGACTGGTTGCAAATATATGGTTATGCGCCGGAAAGGACACTCAGTTGAGTTATCAGGATCTGAGTTGGCATCAGGGAGTGAGATTACCATAGTAACCTTTCATAAGTTTCCTTGTATGGTGATATAATACAGCTCCAGAAATGATACCGAGAAAGCACGTAGATTTGAAAACCCAAAGATGGACAGGGAAGAATAGAATAGAATTGGTGGGGTGACGATGATGGATGTTAATACTTAATACCATACTTTTAAAAATCTAGCCGGTGACTAATCAGTTTAACTCAACAAAAAATACAACTGTGATCACAAAAAATATTCAACAATAAATGAAAAGATCGATTTAACTCAAAATCACAAAAAAAATAAAAAAAAATAAAATGAAAAAAAACTAAAATAAAATAAAATGAAAAGAAAATAAGTGACCCGGTCCACGTCTACATGTCATTGTTTCAACCACAAATTCAGCCGGATCAATCCGAGCTATTTCAAGTCAAAAGCGTAGTCGGTGTAACTTATGGTTCAACCCGATCCAACCATCGGAGTGAGTTTGACTGGTCGAATCGACATTGTCGGTCCAAATTTTAAAACTTCGCTGAATAATATATCTATCAAAAAATATTATTTATAATCATAAACAATTCAACATAACTGAAACACTCCTTTGCCTTGATCCGCGTCTGAAGGACGGAAATAGACATTTTTTATTTTAAATTATTCTTCTGTTCTTACAAGTTTTTTTTTAAGGAACGGTTCTTATATAGTTGTGACTATTATATTGTTGTTCTTTCTTAGGTTCAAATATATAATTTTACTTTAATTTTTAACAAAAAAATATAATTTTATCCTTAAAACAAATGCGAGTAGTACATTACTATATCTTTTTTATATTTTTTGTTTACATAAATATATCTTCTTATAGTAAAACATAAAATAAATTCAAATTTTATATCTTTGAAAGATACAAATAATCATTATCCTTCATCTCTTATGATAAAAAAAAATGTAATATTATTTAGTCTATTTAACATAACATCACTAAAAAATGATTTTAATTTAATAAATTATCATTCTCTAACTTGATAAATATATATGTTTTAAAAAATGTAATTAAATATAAAATAAAATAATGAATAGTGATAGAAATTACTGGATATATATAATAATGAGGAATGCAAATAGCAATTACCCTTGATCGAAATTGCTAGAGGCTAGAGCAATTGCATGGGGCTGTATAGTTTCTATGGGCTATCGGAGCCAATTTCTTTGGGCTTCTATGTTGGGTTGCTATTTGACCGAAAGTAAATAATGCTAAAATGAGGAGAAGCTTGCTCATTTTTTCCCACCGTACATGTGCTCAGTGTTTATTTTTTATTTTATCTGAAAATGTTAATTTATTGTTTTTATTATAAATATCAGTTTAGGGTATTTTTTTTAAAAAAATAGTCTTTAACAATGCTTTTTACAATATGTATGGATAAATAGAGAAAAATTTATTCCACCAAATAAGATACTATAACGTATTTTTCTTTTAGTAAGTTCAATTTAAAACATTTTATTTATTGACTAATGCATATTTCAGATTCTTATAATTGGGAGATAAATATTTTTAACTCTCAATAATTGTAAATGAAATAAATTAGTCATTTAATATTCATTTGGTCAATTTAATTAATGCATGAAAGTGTTTTTTTTTTTGTAATTCAAACCAAACACTTCGTATTATATATAAAATCATTTAGGAATTATTGCAAAATATATTTTTTCCAAATCATTTTTTATAATCAATTTTTAACATAAAATTTTCATAACTAATCCAAAAACATATTAATTAATAAGCTAGTTTTTCAATAAATTTTGTCAAAGCCTAAGTGTTAAAAAGGGGAAAAATGATGCCCCTAAATCAGGGTAAAATACTAAAAATAATTTAAATAAAAATTAATAAATTTATCATAATGATGAATTGTAATTAAATTACATCGTAAAAAGAATTTACACTCTCAATGTATAATGTTTTTCCTCATAACTTAATTTTAACGATGTTAATATTCTTTTTTTATTCGACTACTGAAGGATGGGAAGAAAAACAGTATCTCTGTTTTTATGTTAGTTTCAATCCCGCCGTTAAAATTCGGGGTGCTTGGTCTAGATAACATGCATGCAATGCGATTTATGCAGTTCAAATATTAAGTCACTTACGTACCCCTAGATTTATGCCGTTCACACAATTACATCGAAAAGAGCTCAGTAGATGAACGACCGATTCCAAAGTCCAAACATTATAAGATTGAAAATAACTCAATTACTGCTTATATCGTGGTTGAAGTGTACCGTGGATAAGCATGAAGTATGAATTAAATTTTTTTTATAGGATCAAACGTGCACAAGTCTACTCCATAATATAGAAATAATATATAGTGTCATAAATTATAACAATTGCCGCTTAATTAGGTCATCACCACAAATTTCCCTTTTTTTTGTTTTCTATCTTAAACAATTTCTCATATTCAGTCATAAATATTCTTAATGTTTTTTTAATTTACAATGACAGTATGAAGTTTAAAATTAGGATTTTATATAAACTATCTAAAGTCCAAACCCTAGTGGGTTATATTCTTAATTTTTTTATATAGTTTTTGCATGAATTGAAAATATCAAAACGATTTTAAATACTGACCTCTAATATGGATCTAGTTTATTTAAGGTGTTCTAGTCAAGTTCGAAGTCAAATTCAATGGAGAGATATTGTCATTGTATCTCATAGTAGGTGTAAAGTCACATCATCAAATTAATAAATTTATACCTATAAACTAATGCTTTCTTGAGTATAATTATTAGTTTTAAATTTATAAAAAATCAAAAGTTGCTTTTAATTTTATAATATATTTTTTATTTTAATTTTCAAATTATAATTCCAATTTTTAATATCAAAACTTATTAGATCTAAACTTTACAAATCACTTGAGAGGGTGATCACAATAATAATAATAATAGTTACAATAGACTTAAAACAATGGAATAATAACAGTAACAACAAGCATAATGTTGTGCGCTAACGCGCAATTGATATACGGCAAGTGCACCGATCGTTAACAAGTAATAAAAGTAGGTAAGTAGAGTTATCGTCTCCACAGGAATTGGAATGATTTTTACAATAATATTAACTCTAAATGATTGGAATTAAAAACAGAAAAATAAGAACAAAGAAATAGTTGTTGAGTGGTTTGTTGTTTGAATAAAAACATAAAATAAATGCAATAAAAATGTAAAGAAATTACCAATGGAAGAAACAATTGTGGTCAGGCGCAATCCCTTTTGTTTCTACCTCCTTCACT
>PYAF01003877.1:3720553-3750879 GCA_007407185.1 Glycine tomentella
CACGCGTGACACTCCAGAACTTGCTTCTTTTATTATTTATTCTCCTCTTTTGACCTGAAATTGCACAATTGGTATTGAAATTAGATTTAAACAATAAAATACTAAACTCAACTAATTCTAAGCTATTTACCTAAGTATTTAATCAAATTCTAACCTAAAACTAGACTAAAAACAAGATGTGTTTGCAACACATCACATAATAGTAATACTTGTGACAAATCACATAATAATAGCAATAGTACTAATGATATAACAACAAAAGTTGTGATAATGGTAAAATCATGACTTTTAATAGTGTTATGTAATTGTGGTCACAATTTCAAGGTATTTTGACCCGCCACAATACAACTACAATCACAATTATAATCACATCAGTTGCATTTTCTACAATTAACCATAATATATATAAAAGTTTGTTGATTTAATTACTGCAACACAATCGTAACCGCGACCATAATAATAATAATAATAATAATAATAATAATAATAAAATTAAAAAAACGGTGAATACAACATTTATACTGGTAATATTGGTGATCACGATGGTTGCAGAAGAACAAATAGAACTTGATTATACAAGTATGTCAATTATAATTTAGTCGGGAAGAACAAACAGCAAAAAGTACGGTGTTTAGCATTCAAAATTGAGAATTTTGGAACTAACACAATTTTTTTATCCAAATCTGTTATTATACATGTACATAGTTGAACAGAACTTGATTATTTATACTATAGGGGACATTAAGATAAATTAAGAAAGAAGAAGCAATGACAAACAAAAGGAAACACACCAAACCTTGTTTTATTAACGTCAAAACAGTTTATCTATTGCCGCAACATGTTGAAAGAATTAGTATTTATAATATATCAGATTGTTTATTTATGCTGGTCCCTTTCTTCCTCTGAACTCAAAATTCTGTGTCAAGTTTATCCTATGTATATTTTTTTTAGTTTTATACACAATGATTATCATGCTTTCTTTCTTTTTCTAAACATTAATAAGACTGCCTGATTATTATAAATTTATAGGAAGGAGCAGTTCAACATTCTATGGTAGAGCAATTGGAATGTAGCATTTGGAATGAAGAATTTGATATTTGACTTTTATATGACAATAATTTATCTTAAAATGTTTTGACTTTAAGCATATTATGATCTGACAACTAGTTCGTTTAATCTATGATTGCGTTGAAGCTACTTAACTCAAAAGTGTTATATATTTGTATTTCCAGCTAGGGTAAGTTACTTAAACCATCCAACTTTGCAGATATACGTTGTGAGTTTAATGGCTGACCTCTAGTCTTTGCAGATATTAACGGTGAAAGTAAATCTAATGGTTTATACGTAAAGAGTATTCTACAGCCAGCCTGGCATAATCTATAATTCAATAACAAGTGACAGAAGATTACATAATTTGGTATGATAATAAAGAACATTTTGAGAAGCTTCGATGAAAATGTTAAGTAAAAAAATTAAATTAATTAGAACAAGTAGGAGAAATATGAATAAATATCAACGAAATGTTATTTTTTTAAAAAATAATATTGATAAAAAAAACATATAATAGAAAGTTATGTTAAATTTCATTTCATAATGGGTGAATGGGTACTTCTGAAATATATTGGGGGTAATATAGTCCACTTTCATTACAGTCAATTGCTAGCTGTTAATTATTATTTTTTATCTTTTTACTTTGATTTATTCTTGTTTGACAATTTTAAATGAATTCTTTAAAAATTATGTCATGTATATTACTCTTGACTCCTGATGAGTTTTGGTAACTATATTCTTACTCTTGACTACCCAAGAAAAATATTTTCAAAAATTAAAGTTGTTGACCTTTAAATTTATTAATCAATTGATACATATTATCTGTTCAACAATAAATATTTAGAAAAAAAATTAGCATCCATAATATGATATTTTTATATTCAAACAAAGATTATCTTTACTAAAAAAAATATGTGGTCTGAAAAAAAAAATATAATTAAGGTCGATCGTTGACACTTGAGTTTGGTTCCTGTAATGTCGTCGTAGTTGTGTGAGGTCAAGTAGTTTTGTTAAATATTTCAGTTTGGTTTTAGTTTCACTAACCCACGTGATGTTTACGCGCGTCCCCACAGTGCTTTGGCCAACTAATTCGTATTTGGAAAAATCGAAACATTTAGTACATTACCATTGGCCCAGCTAGTTGTACTACTAGTACTAGTACTACGTCGTCTGCAATGATAACCTTACCATGAAAATGGTCCTCAATTTTATCTCAGGGTACAGATTTTTGGATTATAATAATTGTCTATCATGTCAACAATTTGTGGGGGAAAAAGAAACGGGGTATTTAATAGTTAAGCGTGTAGGAGATTCTTTTTCGGCCTTTTTTTTAAAAAAGAAGATAATACAGTAATTTATTTTCTTAAAGAAAGTATCTTAAAATGGACTCCATGACGAAATTAAATGTCACCAAGAGGAAAATGAAAATATATCATTTTCTTAATTATATAATTAGGTTCAGTACTTTTTAGCTATTTTTTTTATAAATTTATTTTCATTTAGAGTTTAGATGAGGGGACACTCAGTTTTAAGAACTTTTCTTAAAGATAATGTAAAAAAGAGTCACTCCTCTAATTAAAAAAAATGATTAGGTGCAAAAATAAATAAATTAATACAGGGCTTCAACCCTTTACGTACGTACAAATCATGAAATGGCTGGACTGCAGATCAAATCCTCACAACATGAATATCATTATACCCACACCCCTTCATGCATAAGGAACACATTTTCCACAAGGCACGTATAATTTATATAAATCCAATACAAAAAGAAAACAATTCTCTAGCTTGGCATATAGTAGTATATATTATGATGAGTTTAGCAATATAATATATACTCTTTTGCTTATAAAACAAATACAAAAAGTAAACAAAAATTAACGAAACCAATTATCAAAGAAATAAATTTACAGCCATGTAAATATATTATAATTTTTTTAAAAGAAAAAGAAGAATTAGAATATGATTCAAATTAAATTCTCTCTCATTTGTCCAATCATCCCGTTGTAATGTCAACCGGATTCCGGTAATCTCCACTGTCCGTACCCTTCTAACCGTTTCATATATAAAAACCCTTTGGCTTTGCAAATAAGCCTATATTGCCGTGTCATACCATTTTTTTTCTATAGAGCACGTATATACCTTAAAGAAGCTAGCAAAGCTCAAAGATATATACAAAAACGTACAGATTAGCAATATTTGAGACGAATAAAAAAAGGGTTGTCTCATGGCTGAGGAGTTTCAAGCTAGGATTTGTGGTGAAAACTGGTGGAGTAGTACTACTATTGATTCAACAAGAAGTAGTGTGTTGTTCCCTCTGAGTTCATCATCATCATCATCATCATCTATATCTTCTTCTCCTTGTTCTGTGGCTGCTAATAATAATCAGGCAGGAAACTATAGCACTAAGGGAACTAGTGACACAGATTTGAAGGCAACAAAATGTTGTGCTGAAGACACTAATGACAAAAATTTGGTTTCTGACACTACTTACCTGGGTTTTGTTGATGCACAGAAGCCACATAATAAGAGTGAATCAGCAGCAAGTGGAAGTGGTGGCATGTTGATCGATTCCACCTTTCAGATGATGGGTTTTGGCCTCACATCTTCAACATCATCTTCGGAGAATTGGAATCAGCCTCTATTATTGTAAGGCATCACAAATACAAATATATATGATATATACTTTACTATGTGTGTTTGTTGCTAGCATATTTTCTTGTGAGAGAAATTTCAATTTCAATTTAAATTAAATTACATGTGAGTGGAAGGTTTATAGTATATGGTCCAGCAATTCCACTAGGGTTGAAAAAGATTTTTTTTCCTTAACTTTTTCTCATTGATTTCATTTGAAAAAGGAGAACTTGATCTTATCAAAGCATATATATATGGCGTATACTATAGCTCTTTTAGCTGGTTCTTTCCCTATTGGATTCTCCAAACCATGACCATATATATTTTGTCTCTCTTTTTTTTTATCCTATAGTCGATGTAATGGAAGGGCAGAGAGCAATTTCCACTCCTTGATTCAGGAAGAAACGGGAATAGATTCTTCTAATTCACAAATCCATAGGGATTGGATCCCAAAGAGCTTCTCCTCTGGCGGTGGAAACCAACAAATTGATGATAATAATTTCAAGCCATTATTATTGAGCCAACAAGAATTTTCATTAGATCACCATAGTCTAAGTTCTTTAACCACCACTGGGTTATCATCAAACCGTGGATTCCCAATTGGATCAGCCTCATCATATGGTAACCCTTCAGCGTTGCAAAGCTTATATGACCCTAACTATAATCCTCATCCACAGCATAACTCACTTTTCACCAACCGTCCCATGTCCTATTCATCAAAAGCAAGTTATGGGACAACCTGCACTGAACTACCACAAACATGGTCTAAAGTCTCCACTTTTTTGAAGCCCACAACCACAACAATTGCAAAGCAACAACACCCTAATATTGGGCTTCACTTTTCTAACAACACTCCTTTCTGGAATGCTTCCGCGGAGGCACTTCACGACATAAGAGTTGGTACGTTTGCTTCATCACAATCACAATATCATAGACCAACCTTTGATGAAGAGAAACCCAATTGCCCAAGTACTCTATTAAACAAGGTACATGTTTGATATTTTTTCTTCTTTGGTGTAAATACATGTTTTATTGAGTTAATATAAATTTTCAAACTATTTTTTTAAATATCAATATTAATTATTAATTTATTAACTTTTGTTAGGAAGATGAATTAATTGAATCCACGATAGCTAGGGTTTTCTATATATATAATTGATATATATTAATGTGCAGTTAAATAGTGAAGAAACTCTAGAGTCGGCATCAATGATGACTATGAAAAATGTTTGTGAACCAGCATTAAAGAGGCCAAGAATTGAAACTCCATCTCCATTGCCAACTTTTAAGGTTTGTACTGTTATACACTTATACGTATGTATTTTTTTTTACTTCAATTCAAACCTTTTTCACTATGCAACCGTAACATTGTTCAACCTTTATAATAATTACACTTTAGATTTTAATCAACTTGACATGTATGGACAGGTTCGGAAAGAGAAGCTAGGGGACCGGGTCACTGCTCTTCAGCAATTGGTTTCACCTTTCGGAAAGGTGAAATTTTTCGGATGTGTCTCTTTCACTTTTCTTTTTTATTTACACAGCAGCTAAGACTGTGATAGAATTGAAACCTTTACTTTGTTAGACAAGGTAAAAAGGTAAAAACTCACTCAGATTTTTATCCTTGTTGATCTTAATTAACAGACCGACACAGCATCCGTTCTTCACGAAGCCATCGAATACATTAAGTTCCTTCATGATCAAGTCAATGTATGTTTTCATGATCCAACATTGTTTTGAATAAAACCTAAGTATTGATCGCACCGCATATAAATCTTCAAAAAGAAAAGAGTTTTAATTATTATAGGGCTACTTATGTTGTGTTATAAAAATTTTACCTTGACATCTTGAATTACAGGTTTTGAGTACTTCATATATGAAAAATGGAGCTCCCATTCAACATCAGCAGGTAGTCCAAAATGCTTCTATCGATATAATTTTCTTCAATAATAATTGAATTATTAGTATAGGCAATGAAATTAGACTGATGCATGGATTATTATATATGTGTGTGTGTGTGTGAGAGAGAGAGAGAGAGAGAGAGATAGAGATAGAGATTTTAATTGTTATTTATATAGATAATACTAGAGAGTAATTAATTACTAATATTTTCTTTATCTTTAGTGCATAGATTATAAATTTCTTTTTTTAGTAATTTCTATTAAGGTTGAGTAGTTATGAAACATTTATACAACTTTGTTCAAAGGGCTGTCATGATCTGAAAGACTCAGAAGGACCACAACAAGATTTAAAAAGCAAAGGGCTGTGTCTGGTACCGATTTCAAGCACATTTCCAGTGGCAACAGAAGCCACTAGTGATGAATTGTGGACGCCTACATTCAGATCAGGCGCACTCTTAAGGTAGAGAGAATTGGGATAATAAAGCCAAAGAGACTCGACCAATGGAGAAAAATTGATGACGTATTATTAACTATTTGCAAGTGTAAAAGGATGATGAAGCAAATGTGAAGCCACAGTTTGATGAAGATAAAAGAAAAAAAAAGCGAGAAAAGAAACAAACGAAGTGACCCTTCAAAAGATGGGCAGAGAAATCATGGGCCAGGCACGAAGCAGAATGATGTGCGCTTGCAAATGATTAGTGACCACTGGAAGAGAAAAATATATAACTTATCTTTAGTTTAGTTAACTGGGTGCTGCCAGATTAATATATAACACCCCAAAATGTTAGTTATTTTGTGGTTGGTGAGAGTAGGAACGAATACTGAACTCACCGACATTTGACATTAGATTTATAGATGATTTGATGATGGTTCTGGTAGAGAATATATATGGCAGAACTAATTAGCGGATATATTGGACTAATTTAATGTCTTTTATTTTGTTCCTGACAATGAATTTGTTAATTATGATAGTAATATATTTTAATTAATATTATATATCATTGCATGCCTGGCATCAATTTGTTTTATTTATTGCAAAAGAGAAAATTAAAAGAGTATTTTAAAATTGTATAATAATCATTTTTTGTTTAATGTAATTTATACTTTTATTTTACTTTTTTTTTTTCTACTTTGCTCGGTAATAGGATAATTGTATGAAGTTATAAGTTGGAATATTATTGCAATCATTGTACACACAAAAAATAATATTATCGACTCTACCTTAGCACCTTTAATGCTTATAAGTATTTATTTTAATAAATGTATCCAGAAGGTGTAGCATAAGTTATTAGTAGTTTGGATCTTTTAAACATATAATAGGAAATCAGTGCTTCACTATGTGAATATAACAACATTACAAGGAGAGGAGTTGTTTCTTTACTGATCGATACTCTATTTTCTCAGAGATTTAGTATCATATCTTTCCGCTATGAAAATACATTTTTTATAACAAGTGTTTAACATAAAAGATAATATAAGAGTATATGGTCACTTTGATATTTCTATGCACGAGTTCGTAAAGTTTTGTCTTGATAACTTATTAATCATAAATTTGAATTTAGAAATAGTCTTTTTATATATGTAAAAGTAAAATTATTTACAATATTCCTCCTATCACATTTTTTACCATTTAGATATTAAATCAAATTTTTTGTTCTTGCAAAGATTAAATTATTATCACTGATTAAATTATTATCACTTTACACTATGAGGGAAGTAGCCATTTGTGTATAGTAAAAATATTATAAAATGACATTTCTTTCAGGATATTAGAAGCTAGGGAAATCACCCTCAAAGCTAGACAGCTCAAGAACACAAGTGACTATCAGCCACAAAATTGTTGTCAATTTTAAGTTGTCAAGCTTCCATTTCGGAGCCATTTTATGATAAAAACATCTCATTTTTTGTTTCAAAAATAAAAATTAAAGAAAAGTTAGTAAGTGGAACAAATTTTTTACTACTACTAATAAAACGGAGTAGATTAAAAAAGTTGTCAATTCATAATTAAATTAATCTAATTCAATTTTTTATCTCAACCGTAATTGTTCATTGTAACTAATTGGGCCAGTCTGGCCCATCTTAATAACCTTACCTTTAACTTTTAGATTAGTTTTTTAGTAATTCCAGTTTGTTTGATTCTTTGTAAGAACAAAGGGTAAAATTTAAACTAATTGGTGAAAATTTATTTTATTTACTGAAGAAAAATTATTTTAATGCAAATAAAAATAAAAATATATATTCACAATTTTTAATTATAACAATCTCAGAGTTCTACAAAAAAAAATTCAAAAAGTGATATAATTATATTTTAATTTAATTATGATTTTCAAATATCTTGTTATATTTAATATGTTAATTGAAGAAATTTAAATATTCATTGAAAAATTAAGAACAATGAGAATCTCATTAATTAATTGAATTATTAATTAATAAAAAATAAATACTAATTTGATTTCATTTAATAAGAGATATCAAGACATGTGGCATAATATGAGAACCATAAGAATAAAAGTATGACGTAATTTCATTAGAATAAAATCTAAGACTTAAATTTAATATATACGAGCAGATATGTCTTTATGTTTTTCTTTTGCTTTAAAATGTCTATGATATTTTTTTTGGTTCATCTAAAAGACAAAAATAAAATCTAAATTCATTTTAAATCAAGATAAAATCAACTACGTGCAATAAAAATTATAATAATTAAACGCAATCATGTGAACACTTTTTCTACGAGCATTATTCTCTCATGTATGACTTGTTATACAATAGTAACACCACTGAACACATATCAACTAATATATGATTATTTTAATTTAATTAGTAGTTTTGAGTTTTAAGTATATACCAGATAGATGCATTAACTTAGGATTTTTTTTGTCACTCATACAAATTTTTTTGTTATATATCTCTTAATTAAAAGAAATGCAATGGACCAATTTTTGGGCTCATGATCAATTAACTAAACAGAAATAGGCTTGAAGATGAAACTAAACTTGAAAAAGTACCACTTAAGTAATTTTTTTTTTTATTAACAAAGCAAACTCATTAGATAAGATGATAACTAAGGGTACACTGCATGATATACGAAAAAAAAAAAAAAGGATAATTAAGGGTACCCTGTTATGTGTACCGGTACAAGGGTAACCAACCCTTTACAGAACTCAGCCAGATTAGATTTGTGGAAAAGCTAAACTATCCTCTTACCCATCACAGCAAAAAACCAAACCTAATCAACGTGTTGCATGCTATACGTTATCTTTCCACTATTTAACCCATCCAATATATACTATTATCCACACACACAAAAAAAAAAAAAAAAAAAAAAAAAAAAAAAAAAAAAAAAAAAACCGTGACTAGTTACTGTCTCCCTGCTCACGGTCCTAGCCTTCATATACGTACGTAACATCTAATTGATAGGTACGTATGTACTTCTGTTTAATTATGTCCTTTTAAATTGATCATCTTACCATAGATATTACGTACCATTCTCGATCTCGATCTGGCGTATAATCTTAGTTTCTTCATAAACTTATGGTTGATTACTAAATATAAGAGAAGATATATACATAAAAGGAATTTCATAAAGCTGTGAGACGAAAAGGCACGAAGCATCATTGTGGTATTATTAAAGTATGAGTATTATGAGTCCTCACTCATCTATCTTTGATACAAAACTTTCTCTTTTTCTTGTTTTGGCTAATCAATGACAATCTATATCTATCTTCCAGTACAAGTTTTTCTTCCCACCTGAAAAGGGTTCTTTCTTTTCACCAAAGAAAAAGAAGGTTATTCCTTCTTTGTTGGTACTTTGAATCTGATCTTCCAAGCCCTTTACGCACCAAATTACCTCTTCTGGGCTTCGGAAGAACGCTGATGTGGCAACATTAGATGCTTCGTGATTGGGGTGACAATCAACCCTCCATTTTGGTAATATTAATATTTGAATTAGAAAGGAAATGACATAGAAGGCAAGCATTTGTTAAAAAAAAAAGATGAAATGACAAATAATGACAGCTAAAAGCATGTTTGCATTGCAGTTTAAGTTGTCGTCCACAAATTCCCCCAAGATCACATCCAATGACTCAACACAGATGGAAGTATGGAATGCAAAAGGAAGAATGAAGATGCTTTTGCAAACCTATGCTTGATTCTAACCTCCGTTTGCAACGGTTACCTAAACATGTACTAAGTAATATTCTTTTTATTCTTTTTAAGTTTTGAGGTTTAAAACCTCTCAAAGAATTAAAGGAAGTAAGGAACTATGAAGTGTCCCTTTTCTTTCGTTCTCTTCCATCCATACATGCATATGTACTTTTTATTTTCTTATTTTTCTGGTCCGTAACATATATACCTTTCAGTGCTGTCAAGTTGCTATAGTTGGTTAGATGTTTACATTTGTAAAGGAGACAAAAAGGATTTTACTATTTTAAGGGTGAAAGACGTACAGATAATAATAATGCTAGTTGACATTGGTTATTCCCAAAGTTACAATAATAGGAAGAATAAACGCGGTATGTTGATGCGATTCCATGCCAAACTTGTCGCTGAAACAAAAGAGAGCACTAATGTTGAGCTAGCTTGTCTAAACTCTAAAGTAACATATTGGATAGCAACAAAATTATGTCTAATGGAAAATGCAAGTCTCTTGTAACGTGACGAATCAAAATTCAATTTTTTATTAAAAGGGGTGACAAGATTTAATAACTAATGGAGTCATGAATAAGATTATCTTTAAAGGAGGTTATCTTAAGAAAAGAAAAGCTACATATAGGATTAGGGTTGATATCACTAAAGAAAGTTTAAGCCTGTCTAAACTCTTCAGATTTCTTCGGTTTGACTTACCCTGATGTTCAGCATGTGTTCAAAGTTTACACACAAAGCATTTAGCTTTGATTAAACAAGCAATTGGGTGAGTAAACACTGTCCTAACCTTGGCTAATTAATACAATTGAAAATTTTAAATTTCTACTAAAAAAAAAAACATGAATTGGAGCCTTACACAAGAGGGGCACTTAAAAGATATATATAGCGATTCTGTTAACTACTTTTGACCCTATCAATTTCATTCAAATCGACCTTAAGCAAATTCATTCTCGTTTTATAACCAAAAAGCTAAGAGTTCATTTTCCTTTCGAAAATATATAAGAGGAAACACTTTCTTTGGGGCCAGGGGAGGGGATTGTCATAACAATATTCTCAAGAAGTACCCACCAACTGCCTGATGTTTTGTTCTTTCAAGATGGGCGTAAAAGCCCAAATGGTTGTCCATTTAGAGTATGTTTGGTTTACGATACTGCACCCCCTAAATAGATGTTCGGGCAAAAGTAAAAAAAATATTACTTATTATAAAATGATGTCTTCGAATATGTGTCCATTCATTCAAATGGTAAATCAAACATACACTTATTCTTTGTTATAGAAGAACATAGTTACCTATTAAGTATTAACAAATATAGGCTGTTGTTTCATGCACCAAAAATTTGCTTCCAGCATCATTTTTGGCTTCTGGAATGTAATTTTATATATAGGTTTGGTTGCACCTTTTACATTCCTGATTAGTGGAAGGTAAAAAAAAAAAAAAAAAGTATTCCAGAGAGGTGCAGGAAGTAACAGCTTAACAAATACTGCTTTGTAAAACTTAAGCAATTGCAAGCCCACAAAATGTTTTACAATAACAAGGCTTTATATTTAGGCTATTGTATCTTTCACCTCTATTATTACATCCTGCACCTCCCATTATTACATTCTAGAAAATTCATTCTAAAATGTAAATTTATTTTTAGAAATGAGTTTTCCATAATATAATGGAAGGTGTCCGATGCAATACTAGAAATGCAAAATATAAATGTGTTATATCTGTTGGACTGTCACGCATGGAGAGTCCAAGAATTAACCAACAGATCATGGGTGCCACAGCAGTCAAGTTTATTTAAACTTGAGAACCAACTACATCTAAACCACATAGTTGTTTAATCATCAATCTTTAAACTAATGACATTAATTTTTTTTTCTTTCTAAAAGTAAGATATCCTTATAATCATAAATCGTAAGACTAATCTTTGAAATATAAAGATGACTAAAGTGAGTTTTATCTTTCCTGACAAAATCTTCTCCATATCATGTCATCAATATTTTCGATGTATATCTGATCAGCAATCTCAGAACATCTATGCAAAAGAGAAATATTGTCTCAAGTGCAAGGTACATTATGTGTGCTATGTTTTCCCCCTTGAAAAACAGACTCATCAGTCATCACTAAAGAGATGCTCTCTATTTAAGTTATAATTATGAATTAGTACCATCAATTACTACCAATGACTTAATTAATCGCTAATTACAGAGATGGCCTCGCTTACGATAATAGCAGTTCGTGATTTGATTTACCGACAATAACCTCAAAATCTAAAACAAGTTTTAAAGAATGGAACATCAAATTACTGATGCCCAAGTCGTTAAATTTTTGCTGTTAATTTTTTTATTAAAAATTATTGATAGGTTAATTAAATTGTTAGTAATACAATATTTACTTACTGAAACAACTTTATTTTTCAATATAAACGATGAATATGAAAATTATTATAGGATGAGACCCACGTAATTTTTATCAAATTATAAAAAAGAATATTAAAAAAATATATAACTGACATATTTCAATGCAACCAACATCTACTTAGTAGTGAGTCCAACAACCTCAACTATAAAAGGTTTTGGATTTCAATTCTTCTAATTTTGATAAATAGCTCATTTGTAAGTGTTGTTGTTATTAGTAGTAAATGGTACTCCTTATAGTGTGGTTTGACTTGGTATAAAGCGCCACTCTCTCATCTTAAAATACACTTCATTTACTGAAAAAATAATTGCATGTAAAATAAAGACAATGATGTTTATAAACTTATTAGGCTGAACTAGTGGGTTAAATGGCATCTCTTTGAAAGTTCAACCACTCTAATGCATGTCGGGTTTCTTGATAAAAATTCCAACCATAAATAAAGTTTCCGCGTGATCAATTAACTTTTAGTTGGTAATAATAAGATATGGATAGACAAGAACAAAGGCCAAGAGGTATTGGCACAGTTTTTGTGTAATCTAATGACAGTTTACATGCCATCTATTGTGCACGGACGTCTTATTTGGCTTGGAACTTGGAAGTGTATTGTCTAATTTTCATGTGAAAATATCTTATGAGCCGGATTCTCTTGCCATTTTGCATAACAACTTGATTTGATATCCTAACATCCATTAGCAACAGGGAAAGACGAATTGAATGAGCCACTTTAACAATAAAACTGAAAAAGTTTTGAGTCAAGTTGGTTGAAATGAGATGTAGTAATTAACAAAACCATCCATTTAATGAGGAAAAGTTAATTCATTGTCAAAATTACACCAATTATATATATATATATATATATATATATATATATAATTCGCTAATATGCTCTCATGTTAGAGTATTTTAGCAACCTACGCTCAATTATTTAGATAAAAAAAATTTAATTATTTCTTTTGTGATAATAAATTTATTTAGAGATAATATGATAATTTAATGTTTATATTTGCACAACTCATTTATTTTTCTCCTGCACTTATTCTCTCTCCTCTCCTTAAATGTTTTTAAATTTTAATTTTAAAATAAACATTAAATTACTTGAGACAAGGGAGGAGAAGAGAGAAATGAGTGGGAGAGAGAAATTAATGAGTTTTAAAAATATAAACAAAACCATCCATTTAATGAGGAAAAGTTAATTCATTGTCAAAATTACACCAATTAATTTGATTTTCCTTTTATATATATATATATATATATATATAATTTGCTAATATACTCTCATATTAGAGTATTTTAGCAACCTACACTAAATTATTTACATAAAAAAATTTTAACTATTTCTTTTGTGATAATAATATGATAATTTAATGTTTATATTTTCACAACTCATTTATTTTTCTCCTGCACTTATTCTCTCTCCTTTCCTTAAATATTTTTAAATTTTAATTTAAAAATATAAACATTAAATTACTTGAGACAAGGGAGAAGAGAGAAATTAATGAGTTTTAAAAATATAAACATTATATTTTTATATTATTTATAAATAAATTTATTATCACAGTTAAATTTTTTGTCTAAATAATTTGATGTAAGTTATTAAAATACTTCAATATCAATATTTGTTATGTGTGGGGCAACTTAATCTAAACATCATGTTCCTCGGAAGTGTATAGATTTTTTTGCACAATTTTTTTGTTAAAATATGTATAAAAAAAAGTATGCTTACCTAAAAACTATCACCAAACAATTAAGTTTGGGTCTAATTAGTTAGTGTTGAAGGCTATTGTGTGAATAATTTCATGTTATGGCTGAGTATTCCAAGATTACGAAGCTTGTATGCATTAATGGAATTTATGACTCACATGAGATAACATCATGAGAATAGAAAAAGTTTGAATGTACTACTATTATGCAATCCATCTATTGATGGGAAAGCATGAGAACACTTTGTTGAAGTTTATCTAGAATTTGAGGGTGATCCAAGAAATGTGAGATTAGATTTATGTGATTATGATTTACAAGTTATATCTAGATATCTATTTTTCCGTGTCGCATCATGTTTCCTTTGTCATTTTTAATCCCTACAAAACTTTGAAATTCAGATTTTAGTCTTACAAACTGCTATCATTCAATTTTAGTCCTTTAGAAATTGTCAATTTTCAATTTTATTCCCTAAAAAAATTAAATTTTAGTCCCAATTTTTTTTTCTTACTTTAGCATTTTAGTCTCCCACAATATCATTCAAGCCATTATTAGAGAAAAATGACAAAAGTGAAAGCGAAACAACATGGCTCAAACATATAAGACCGGATACACTTAAGCTTCTTTTTTTTTTTTTTAACCAAATTGGCTTTCAGTTTAAGTGGATTGTGGACTAGGTGAGTTCAAGGTATTTTTGAAGAGTTTGAGCATGTTAGGTGGATGCTTAGATGATGTGGTTCTACTTTCTCCTTTGTCATTAACTCCTAATATGGATTAGGCATGTTTTAAATTTTTGGAATTTCCATACCCAATCATAATCAATCAATGAGTAATTTTAATAGAAAAAAATAGTATTATTATTCCCTATTTATTGGCCAAGTGGGCTTTCAGTTTAGTTGGATTACATGTTCAAGGTATTTCAGGTTTCGGGTGAGTCCAAATGAATTGGATAAGGGTTGATGTTTGGATCATGTGATTTTACTTCCAACTTTGTTATTATTCTCTAATAGTATTATTTGGGGTATGATTTAGTTTCATTTTTAGACAAAAGTCATTCAAATAAAAAATAAATATAAAGATGTGATCAATTTGATTCAATTTAAATATAAAACCAAATTCGAATCAAACTGCTTAAAATAAGTGTTTGATCTATATTGTATGATGATATTGATGAAATAAAAGTAGATAAAAAAAGGGATTAAAGATTTTAAAAATATTAAAATAAGACAAACAAATTAATTAATGACTAAAAACTATTTTTTTAGGGACTAAAACCGAAAGATGGCAAGATTACCACGATTAAATCTTAGTAGCTTTATTCTTAAATTCTTCCATTTCTTAATATATGTCCTTCGATCATAATTCAATATTCCTGGTAAGATTAAGAGTAAGGCTATTAAGCCAGGACTAAATGAGAATATGTGTGCGCAATGTTTCGGTAACATCGTTGTTGAAATAAAGCTACTAAGCTAGGCTAGTGCTTTAAAACATACATGTAAATTTTAGTAAAAATGAGAAAGCCTTATTTCAATAGAAAAGAATGAGGATATCATTGTTAAGTTAGTTAGATATTAGGTCGTGGACTCATACTTTTCTCAGTTTATCATATAGTAAAAATAAAATGAATAAATTTTATTTGCATCTCCTAAATTTTTCTCAAACTTCATCTAATATCCCTTATTTTTTCTATCCTGCAACAAATTGCTTTAGTTTGTTCCTGCATTTGTGTTTTTAACTCCTTTCTTTGAAAAATTTTTTATGACAAAATATTCGATATAATGTCTCAATCAAGAGCTGCAATGCAACCATTAGGCATGGTGCAAAAATTGCTCCACCATTACATTACACACTAAAAAGGCAAAGACACAACCTGTGAACCCCACCACTGCAAGCATAAGCCACTTAAGCTCTAAACAATCAAAACGCAAAGCAAGTTACAAGATCAAAACAAGAAAACCAAACAAAACCCAAATATAAAATAAAATAAAAGATCTTTGTGAATATGCATGCCGATGATGGTGAAAGGAAAAATAGTTGTTACCATGTGAGACCAATGAAACTTGGATGCAGAAAGCTCTTTTTTTCTTAGACGTTAAAGTGTAGCCAACGTCGATTGAAAGATCAAATCTTTTGCCCTTCTCTGCCTTCAATTTTCAAACGGGTGGGGTTCTCAATTTCGAAATATGCAAATCGCTCGAGAAGGAACGAAATTGATGTTCCAATTAAAATGTAAGGGAGGGGGATCAGAAGGAGATAATTTTGGTTTTGCAATTAAAATATAAGAATAATTTTGTCAGCTAACATATTTTAATTGATATTAGTTAACGGTGTTAACAAATGGGAGATAAAAGTAACGTGCAAAAAAGGAGGGATATCGGATAAAATTTGAGAAAAAAACACGGGAGATACAAGTGTAATTTACTCAAACAAAATATACTTTCATTATCATTGATTAGCACCGCCCTACCAATATTATAACAAACACTTTGATCTCAATGAAAATAGTAACTGACAAATTCTTGTTATTGACAATAACATTGTATTTTGAGGATACATCATAATGACAAATGACAACACAATAGTATTGAATCCAAGTATTGATTATTTTCTCTCTCTCTCTCTCTCATTCTCTCTCTCTAATTAACATCTTATTTTCTTGGAAATTATAGGAACTGGAAACTGGACATATGATGCACATAACTCTTTTGCTTAAGTATATCGAAACATGAAATGGTAGATGTATAGAGATCTCACTGAGATGATCCCTTGAGCTTCTTAGCAATGCCAGCAAAGTACTTCCCCTGATGAAAAGCTTGAGCCAATTCTAACTCAGTTGGTTGTCTGGAACCATCCCCGGCATAGGTACCTGCACCATAAGGTGATCCACCTTTCACATTCTCCATCTCAAACATCCCAGCACCAAATGTGTAACCAATGGGCACAAAAATCATCCCATGGTGAACAAGCTGAGTAATAGATGTCAACCTGCAGAATTTTAAAAATCAGAAATCAACTAATGATCACTGGAATAAGCACAAAAACAGAACTGTTCCAAGCAAAAACCGAGCGAGATTTGGTAACTCACGGAGTAGTCTCTTGTCCCCCTCCTTGAGAACCAGTGCTGTAAAAGATTCCTGCCGGCTTTCCAGCTAGTGCCTGTGTGCGCCACAGGCCTCCAGTTGCATCCATGAAAGCTTTGAATTGAGCAGCCATCAGTCCAAATCTTGTGGGGAAACCAAGCAATAAGCCATCAGCCTCAGGTAGCTCGTTGGGTGTAATAATCGGTACATCACTCTTTGGAGGTGCACCCATCTTCCCAAGGACCTCTTCAGAAAGTGTTTCAGGTACCTGTATGAATAAGCACATCATAAATAATACATATAAAAAATTCCCAGATTTCTCCAAGTTCTAATGGATTGTGGAGCATATATAACTTAGTTAGAAAAGTGCTAGGTCTTAGCAACATTGTATTTTGTAACTCATTCTTTTAACCTACTCATCCTTCATGAGTGAAATTTATCTTAGTCTAATTAAATAATAAACCAGACTCAATAAATGGGGAAGTGACACACATGGGTCCCTTATGAATTTCACCTAATAATAAAGAGTGTGTTAGAAAATATGTTACTATAGCATTTCTCAACTAGGTTAAAGCATCTAAATTCTAAAAGTTATACAATGGTTATTTGAACACTTTGATTACTAGAAAGAAGCCAATCTTGGACAGATAGACAACAAGCAGATAGACGTTAATTAATCTCAAAATGTGAAATAACTGAGCACTAGTGTCCAAGAGAGAGGCTTATAACTCAAAAGACTTGTCATTACAAACCTGCCATAGCTTTGCTTCCACTCCTTCAACGGAAGCAGCTCCCTTTTTAATTTCTTCAGCTAGCTTCTCGACATGTCCATACATAGAATAGTAACTAAACAATAAAAAAGCAATCTAAATTTTAATCAGATTCGCACCACAACATTATGATAGACATTAAGTACAACTTCAGAAGGAAGTTATCATAGGTCATAAGGTACTAAAATTAATAATGAGCCCAAACCAGAAAAGGGTTGAGACACTCTTCTTTTTACAAAAAGAACAGACAAAAGAATTCATCAGTAAAAGTTAAATTTTGGGTAAATAATAACACCAAAGCTCAATCAAAGTCATCATAACACAGAACAAGGCGTGATTCACTGATTCGTGAAGGATTATTTGTACCTACCACTAATGCATCAACAGAGGATTATGTTTATGGTGGCACTATGCTATCACCAAGGACAAGTATAAGCATTTTAGTACCACCACCAGACAAGACATGATGACATCGACAGCTCGATACAGTGAGAAACCATTCAAACAAAACCCGCCTCCTTTGTATTGGCATAAGAAATAATGGAAATGGTTGGGGGCAGAGAAAACATTTTTCAAATACTAAAGTTATATCGGAATTTGCAAGCCATGGATGAGTGATGAGTCATCAATAATGATGAATCTCAGGACCACACTCTAACAAAGTGCGTGGGGCTTGCACTCTCGTTTCCATGGATAGATATTATTTGCCTTTACAACCTAATGAAAAGTTTGGTCTGTGGGGGGCTCACCATCATAGCTTTCTCTGTTGCTATTGCTAATTTCCCCTTTGAACCATTGTCCCCTCACCCTCAAGGTTTTCCCTTCCCAAAAAATAGAAAGAAAAAATAAAAAATCCTCAAAATCAATCCCTTTCAGTTGTATACCCTCAAACCCTTCTAAAAGTGATAAAAAGATTGAAGAAATGACCAATCAAGAGAGAATAAGAAAGCAAGATCTGTGTCAATATTTCTCCAATTCTCCTTTGGGGGGAAATATAAATTTATGCCCATGCTCAAACAAAAAATTGAGGGTTTAGTTCAATCCCTCATGCTAATAAAAATTAACAAACTATAAAATTAACATTTGCCCATAAAAAAAAAAAAGTAATTCATTTGATGTGATTCTCTAATTTGGCTTGATTGGATTCAAAATAGGCACAACAGAAATAAGTTATTCATTACAAAAAAGTTAATTGATGACAAACATCGGCACGATCTCCTAAATTGTTCAAGGGGGAAATAAAAGAACAGCATGAAATTCTGAGAACTTTTCTTTATCAACAAAGATAAAATGGATAGCGTCAAATACTAAAATGGAAAATGACTAATAAGGGGCACTAACACGCAGAGTTGACTTTCTTGAATGGAGAATCGTGCAATAATAAGAAAGACACATAATGCACACTAAAACACAAAGACCCAATTCCCAATTTTCTATTTTTCAGCACCTACTCAAACCAATACCCAATCGACAAACTGGGAAAGGAAGCAAATAGCCATAGTCACCGAAAATCAGAAACAGTAGACTAGAAACCGAACAACCAGCGAATAACACAACAAACCGAACAACAAAGGTGGGGAAAACAACAATAACAATCCTCGTATCATTCACTACACATAATATAAATATGTTTGTGTGTGGGAAAATAGAGCAAAGTCACAGATAGTGAAAAGTGAGGGAAGAAAAAAGGAAAAAAGAAAAATTGGCCAATGAAATTGTAGTGCCTTTTTTGAAACATGCATATCAGAGCATCTGATAGAGGAAAAAGAGGAATAATGACTTACACAATATAAACTTTAGTGGTAGCCATTGAAGGGTGTTTATTGCACTGAGACTCTCTCTGTGTGTCTCTATAGAAAAGAAAACAAGGTGTGGGTGGATGAGAACGTTGACAGGGTACCTGTGCTTATATAGTGCATGCCCCTCCATGACAAGCTGTAAATTAGTGAAAGCCCTTCATTTGTTTATTTTCTTGAAATGAGTGACTCCAATTAACAATAAATAAAAATTATATTTACATTTATGTGCATAATTAATGAGCATTTAATGATTTTACAGAAAGTGATTTTTTTAATTTTATTCAAAATTATTTTCTCATATCCAACGCCTTCTTTTAACGATTTATTTACATGTAGTATTTAAAAATATATTTTTTACATCAATCGTGAGATAGTTTGTTATAGATAGGATCTGTTTGTTACGATGTTTTCAACAGAATCGCTTGTTTTTAAAACAAACATAAATTAACTTCTACTTTGTTTTTTAAAAAAAATACTAAATTATTTTGCATCAGAGTCACTTCTTTCTCAACTTATGTGAAAACCATCTTTTCATATTTTGATTATATTTTAAAAGATATAAATTTGAAAGACACTTATAAGTATTAATAATATCAAAGAAAACTTTAATGATATTGGAACTATCAATAAAGACTCATCTAGAGGATTACACAGACTCGAATGACAAACAATTTTACTCAATTCTCAACTAATCCTTAGACGTCCGAAGATCTCACTGATAAGGTTATTCATCAAGTGATCTTTGAAGAATTTCTACTATATATTTTTTTTAAATAAAAAAAAAACTAGAACAAACACATGGAAAACTAAAAAAAAAGTGATTATTTTTAAAAATGATTCTTTTACGACAAAAAATTGTAACAACATGTCCCTTATTTGTTCATTATATCAGGTTTTGATAAAAAAAAAATGAGAAAAAAATCTAATATCCACAATTTTAGAATTTTGTTTAACTTAACAAGTTGTATGATTTTTAAAATGAATTTAATGTTTATGTACTAACTGTTATTTAATTATAAATTGACTGTTTGCATTACTTTAAGTTATTATTGTAAAAAATTAATAAAATTTTCATACAAGATAAGTTGTAATTGCATGATCATAAGTATATAACTGTTTTTTACACTAAGTATATAATTTTTTCTTTCTTTTCTAAAATCTGTTATACACAATAAGTGCATAAATATTAAACTATTTTAATAATTACGTGTTATTGCATCTTTTCTTAGAAATTCAGCTTTGCTAAGAAAGAATTAGATGTAACTATGAATGGCCTAATTTTGAGAAACTGCACTTTACATCTTTTTGTATGGTGTATGTTTTTTTCCTAAATAAAATTGTGTAAGAAATTATACAAAAAAACAATACATAAATTGATACAAAAACTAGGTAATCACCGATTATTTGTCTATCTTTTTGACAAATAGCAACCTATGTTATTTGTATAGGTTTTGTGTAAATTAAAAATAAACGATATTCTTATAAGTTAGGTGTTGACAACTTTTTTGCATTCAACTCTTGTGAGACAACCACGAATTAGATATGGCTAATTTGCATCCAAATTTGTGAGTTAGGGATTGAGTCTTAAGTTTTTAAATAATTTAATTAGAATCTACTATTCAAGGTGAAAAAAAAAATGGGGTTGGCTAAAAAAGGGGAAGAGAGGATAGCTTTGGGGAACGCTCACTTCTGCATTTTTGTTTAGGTTATCACCTTTCCGGTCCTCAGAAGTTATAGTAGCATTCCAATCTCCAGCTACAATAATGTATTCTAATATTATTTTTAAAGAATCCAAGAAGAGTGTGAGGATTAGTGCATGGGAAGGTGAAGTGGTGGAATGGCAAGAAGGGGTTTGGGTTCATAACCCTTTGAAGTTAAAGGTGAGTGGAGTTTGGGTTTTTATCCATGTCTTAGCAATTTAGCAGCTTAAATAACTTGATTTTGGAACCTAGGAGTCTAAATTGAGCTAAAGTGATCCTTAGAGACCTCAAATTTAGTATAGATACTACTTCATAGGGCTACTCTAAACTATAGTATTCTGTTGTATCTCAGTATGTGGTCCAATTTAGGATTCATGTACAAAAGTCACTAAGACAGCTTGGAGGCTGAAGTTTTAGTTTTAAGGATCGATCCAAATTGAGTTCTACTCATCTAACTGACCTGGAATTTTGAAGGCACACTATATTTGTGATAAAACTTGTGAAAAATTAAAGATTTCATCTTAAAAGTATTCTTGATTTGAAAGTTGTATACAAAGGTTGATTCTTGAAGCTAGTTTAAACTTGACCCTTATGTATAAAAAAATAGTTAATCATTCTTCTTAAATAAATCTTAATATCTTGATCCTTAAGTGATTAATCCTTATTTTCTAATGATACCTCTGAGTTAAAAATAAAAATCAAAGAGTGTGAAAAAGTGATTTTTCAGTGAACTATATATTTATCTCAAAGTACATTGGCATTTTGAATTGATGACTCTTTTACTTATATATAGTATCGTATTATTTTACTTCTTCCTAACATTATCCATATGGTAGTCCTATATAATTTGGACGGTTCCAACGTTTAATACACTCTTGCTTTTTGGCGGGGATAATATCATAGATACTTTCCTTTCTTCTGTTGCATAGGTCTGTCAATGTGTGCACACAGCTATTAAACTTAGGCCGTACTTTAATTTTTTGTTGTTGGTGTAATCATGTATATTATAGTGGACCGCGTGAATACTTCAGTGACACCTTGGAGGCTTGGACTGCTTCTTGGTCAAAAAAAGGTTTTAGTTACATACAGAAATGGTAATTATTGAATAATGTGAACTCAAATGCTTCACGTTGCATCAGGAAATGGATTTTGCTACTCAGATCTGATTCAAATGTTGATAATGGTGTAGAAAAATAGAAAAAAAGGAAGATAAAGAGCCTCTCACGTTGATTTTTTTTTTGTTTTTATCTATAAATTCAATTAGTTTATTAAATTATGAAAATATCAACAACACTTTTATCTCAAATTAATTGGAATTAATAGAAATTATAGAGATATATAATAAAAAATTAAATAATTGTTTCAAAACATATACAATTATTTTAGGATGACTCATTCAGTAAAAATATATTCTTGACACATTACTAGTATGAAAATGTTTACGTTATCAACTAATTAAAACCACTTAAATATAATTTTTAAAGTAATTATTATTATAAAAATCATCAATTTTATCATACATAATAATTCATAACTAGATTAGTATAAAAACTTGAATAAATTTTTTATGCAATAATTGTGCAATAACATTCAACACAAACTATCATATATGATATTGACTTTTAAATTAACTAACTTTAAATACCATATATACTATTAATATTTTTTTAATAAATTTTCCGTGTAAAATTTATTTACACTAATCTATTTAGTAATATTTATTATCTATAATTATATAAAAATCGTCCCGCCACTATTTTCTCATTTGACGTGTCACTTATTGATGCATTGAACTCACTTTTTTTTTATTATTTTTCTCTCAAAATCACCTGCTCTCTTTTACTTCTTTCTTTTTCTCACTTTTCAATTTTTTCATTCATTTTACAAAACACTAGATTCTTCTCTAGTAGTATATAAAAATTAATCTCTAAAATGCATTTTAATTAACTTCTTAAAAAAAACATCAAACTCAATTTGTAGTCTTATTCATTTCATGTCATTCGGAGGATTATGATCAATGCAAGATTTTATATTGAAAGAGTAATTAATGAAGCAAATCAAGTATGCCATCCTCTATCCATCTCTCACTCCAAAGGACATGGCCCCACAAATGCTAACAATGTATAAAATTAATTAACGGCACGTCTTCCTTCTCATCATATCTAATAGAGTATTGCTTGCTCCGAGGGGAAAGAATAAGTCTTCTCATATGTTCCTTTCACATCTTTTGTGTTTCTTTTTGCCCCCTTTAATTACTCTAATTTCTAGAGGTGGATGGACCACTGAACGTTCTACGGTTCTACTCTGCAATCATCACCCCTGAATGTCTTTTGATGGGTTTTCATCATTGGCCTTTGAAGGAATAGAACTATAGAAGCTCTCTCCTTCATCATGTTTCCATAGTTCATGACATTGCATTCTCGTCGCTTACATATAGTTTTCTTATCCAAAAATACTTCATTCTTGGAGAGATATAGGTTCTATTCTTTAAGGAATCTAACAAAGAACCAGCCACCCCTTACACGTAAATTAAAACTTACCCAATACAATAAGCAAAAACACTCAATGCGAAAATAGTGTAGCTTGGTGCTCAAAGTTTGTAAATCCCTACCATAGGAGATATTATTACTGAAATGAGATAAATGAGTAAAACTTTTATTAGAGTAAGTGTGAGATGAAGTCTCATATCATATAGTAATAAAAATGTTGAGCATCATATAAGTCTTAAAATTTGGAGTTAAAATATAATGTCTAACTTATTTATATAATTGTTCATAATCTATTATTATAAATTTCTCCCATTTATCCTCTCTAATGCACAACAACCCTTATTAGCTATCCTCAACAACCCTCCAACCTCAATCCACATAGACGAGTGAGGTGAAAATATGGATTAGCCAGAAGACCCCCAAGAATATTTCAAGGTGGTCGGCAAAGATGCGATTTAAATCCTTTACTTGATTCAAAAGTTTTTTTTTTTCATGATAAACAATGGTACTCAGCATATGCAACTTTTTGCAAGTGAACGATATTGGGAGTTGGTTCCTCATATCGCAAGATTCATTTCTTGTATCATGAAGGAGCATTCCTTCGATGGATCGTGATTTTATACCTTGATCCATGACTGCTACAGTGTACACATCATATATATGAGTCCTCTTGGTCCTAGATCAACCTAAAGAAGTCAGTCCAATGGAATCAACCACAAGCTTGGCTATAAAGCTTGGTCCAAAGGAATTAATCATGGGTTTGGACGCTCAGTCGTAAAGTTTAGCCTAAAGGAATCTAAAAGTACAAAATAATAAGCAAATGTTTATTATTAGATAACATACCAATAAAATATTTAATTTATGTGAAATTTAGCATGAATAATATCAAATTAGTTAATGGTTGAATTGACGAAATTCATCTCTTATTAAATTTTATTAACTGGTATGAATATAAATTTTAAAACCTAATATCAATTCAACCTGATTCAAGTAACCAACTAAGATTGGCCTAGTAGTAATGGGATGGGACTTGGGGTAGATCCGTAGATATATAAAGTCTTAAGTTTGATCTCATTGCAATCATTCTACATCGAGAAAAGTTGATGACAATAACTCAAGTGATATGAAAATGAATGTGTTCTTAGGAGTGTTATTAAAATCGACCTAGTGATTGACTCGATCAAGGTAGTGGATCAGTGGTCCAACTGGTGGATCAGTAATTGATCTGATTTGACTCGGTATATATTAAAAATTTAAATTTATATATGTTCTATTATATATAAGTATATAACTAACATTATTTAAATAAGACAAACTCATTTATACTCTAAAATTCAAAATAACAATTGATAATAATATAAAATTTTAAATAAAAAATAAAAAATTCCAAAAAAAGCAAACCGGACCGGTTGGACCCGCCAGATTTGACCGGTTTTGATCGGGTTTGACCGGGTCCCTTACATAAACAATCCAACTACAAATTCGGACCGGTTAACCTATCAGGTCCCAGTCTGACCAGTCCGACCGATCAGATCAAGTGATATGAAAATGAATGTGTTCTTAGCCATACACAATATAATATGCATATTTATGACAGGGTCAATTTTATTAATGCAATGCTCGTTCTAATCTCTCTACTATTAAGTTAAAAAAAAGCTTAACATGAAATTTTTCTACAATAATGAGTCACAACTAATGATGGTCTGGTAGATTAGACAGCTCTAAATATTCTCACAAGTAAATTTTTCTTACAAATAGGGTTTAATACCTAGAGCTTTGAATTTTTATGACAACAATATAGACGTCAATCAATACTTTAAACCATGCCAAAACAGTTTTACGTAACCAAAAAGATTGTTGAAGTAAAGATATACCAGTTATTTATAAACAAATTAAATTCACCAAAAAAAATATTTATAAACAAATTAACACTACATCATTATTAATACTAGTTGCTGCATAGTATACTTGTAAAAAGAAATAATGAACATCATGACAAGAAATGTTAGTAATATTCTTTTAACTTTTATTATTAATAAAAATTTACTAAAAATTACAAAATTTATGAGTCTCATTTTTAATTTTATAGTTTTTTAAAAAATTAACCACTGATAAAAATGTCTGTTAGAATAAGTGTACTAAAAATTATGTTAATAACACTCCTTTCGTGATAATTAACAATAATAATGAATCAAAATAACCTTTTGTCAAAATCTTCGTAGGTTCAATCTCTTCTTGGTTTAAAAATGCAGAATTATATTGTTAAAGGATCATGGTTATGCGTATTTTAAATGTTAAAAACTTATAAAATGATATTTTAATGTTATTTTTTAGTGTATGATAATTAAACTTGTGATATTATATTTAATATTATTTTGCATTTTTAATGGATATTTTTTTTTATTAATACCACTTTATTTATAATTTATAATTTAACTATTAAACCTTGAAGTAATATGTAGGCCAATTAAAAGCCAGTCTGATTTTAAAACATTGAACCTAACAGAAGCAATCCTCCCAAATCTCAATTCAACTGTATGGAAACGCACATTCTCCAAGTAAGACCTGAATAATAATTTCTAATAGGGGAAGCATCTGAGAAGTGACACAATAATATAAAAAAAAAAAAATTGAAAGAAAATCCCAGGCACACGGTTCACAAATCCGGCTAGGATCACCTAGATTCGTGAGAGTATTTATAATTATCATTGCAATCATAATCCTGCTGAGAGGCTAAGACGACTCTCTTAATAAATGAGTTATAGAATTTTGTACTAAAATATTTTCATGTTCCCAATATAAAACAAATCCAAGTCAAGAGGCTGAGGCGACTCTTTCAATTTAATATAAAGAATAATTCCATAAACCTCGTTGGCTTCTCCTGCGGAGAATCGTCCTAAAGAAAAAAGTGTGTTGACCAAACCAATTTGTTATAGATGAATCTACATCAAAATATAGTTTGATAATGTAATACATGACACTACAGTAAAACTCTTATAAAGTGAATCAAAAGAAAAAAAAATATATAGCTTAGAATCTTATGCTCTGTAATCTTAAACATACCATTGCACTAAATTCTGCATTAATATTGTCGACCACACGGACATTAAACAACCTCTATTAACGACCTCAGGCAAAACTTTGGAAGTCAAACTAAATTACCTGCCAAATGCTTTGCTATCTACTGCAAAACCAAACAAAGTAGCAACTTGTCCAGGTTTTATCTGGTGAAGCTTTAACCATTTGACAACCTCCTTAAACAAGTCAAAGAAGCATGCATAGGTAGTATTTTATAAGTAGGGAAATCAAAGAAAAATTTATGATGCAATTTTCTATTAAATCTAACAACCAAACTTTTAAGAGCAGGATGGGAAGCATGTTGGAATATCACTAAGAATATCCCACTCTTCCAAACCACAAGGCAGATAACATCTGTATAAGATGTATCCTGAGCACATCCTCAATCTTCAGTTAGTATCTCTGAGGAACTTTAACAATATCACACTCTAGAGAATTTACACTTAAGTAGAGTAGACAGAAGTCTTTCTACTACACATGGACTGTATACTCGTTATTAGAACTAAAAATAACGACATGGCATGGGTACAAACCACTGAAACCCATGCGAGTGTACTCATCTAAACTTAAATCACAAGTTTGAAAGTACTTTTACAACCAGTGTGCTTCAGGATTAAAAATGTTTTCCTGCAACTTCTATGTCCAGATCCAAATGATGTTACTAGTAATGCTGGCTTTTCAATTTAGTATTTTCTTTGTAGCTATCTGAAAGATTCTTTCAGTCAAAAGTTTCACTGATAAACTGAACATTTACTGGTATACATCATGATATAATAAACATGTCTTTTTTCCCAAATTGGTACCAACATCATCATTTATTCTTGATCACGCAAACATTAAAACTTTGGCATATTATAAATATTAAGAATAGAGCACTAACTATATGGGATGGATTTCTAATATTTCATTGATTAAGAATTTATTTCATATATGCTTATGTGCAAGAACAATTCAGAGTCCAGATATAGTCATATATGCAAAAATGAATTCTCGAACTTTACATGTGTGTCACAAATCACAATTCAAAAGTGCAATTTTTACTTGCAATACATATTTTGGTAATGACTGATTGCTGTACACATTTTAAGGGTGAAAACTGAAAATTGAAAAGAAAACTGAGTTGCAAGTCGATATCCTCCATGTTAAGCATACCCCACAAGTAGAAGAATTCTGATCCCTCATTAGCAAACAATAATGGCAGAGCCTTCTAGTCAAAATCAACTATCCAAGGCAATAATGGCTCAATGAAAGCCATGCCTCATAAGTCTTTACCAATTTGACTTCAAATTCTAGCCTGTCAGGTTTTTTTTTTTTTAACTTCTTGAAATGCACTTTATGTTTGGATTCGATAACAAAAAATTATAAATATATATAGGAAAGAAATTTTATGAGTTTGATTTTTATTTTTGAAGAGAAAGTAGTGAAGAAATACAAGTCTAGAAACAGAACATTCAAAATCATATCCTAAATTCATGCTTCATTTGAAACATACATTTTCTTTTTTCATTCAAAATCATTAACGAGTGACACTAAAATTTCAATGCACAGTGCCTTTTTATCTTGGCTATACATACATTGTCTCCAAAATTTCAATGCACGGTGCTTTTTCAACAGAACTACTACTTACACATAAAGAAAGACATATCTAAAATACAACTTGGAAGTTAAATTTAAGATGTCAAGTGTTAACCCAGTGCAGTAAAATTGTAAGGAAACCATGAGAAATTTTCCAACTTGAAGGACTGCAATTTAAAGGATCGATCAACTTTCCCATTCAGAACAGCTAAACTAAAACCAGAGAACTATCCCATCATCATCATTATTCAATATACAACATACAAAAGAACCCTATCACATTCAAAACCAAAAAAAAAAATTTATCTTTCTTTCCGTTTTGTACAGAGGACCCACCCAACAAGGCAGAACCAATAAACCAAAAAAAAAAAAAAAAACAACTCACCTCCACAGAGGAGACAAACAAATCTTTCTTTTACTTCCCATCAAAACTGTTTAGTTCACAGACATAATTCGCATTTCCATTCATTTTCCATCATCATCACCTCACCCTACTGTGGTTGAAACGCAGAACCTTAATCAAATTACATGCATTCCTCCTCACTTTCTCATTATCATCTTCCACAAACCCAAGAGAAGCTTCTAGAACCCCTTCTTCTAGAGCCACCATAACCATTCTTTGGCTATAAGAACAAACCGAAGTGAGTGCAAAGAGCGCATATTGAATCCCCCTCGAGCTTCCGTTCCTCAAAACGTTAACCAGAATCTGAACACAACCGTCATAACATTCCATTTGCTCCCTCCCTTCTTTGCACTTCGCCAAAACGCCGATCACCTCAACGCACCGTTCGAGTCCAATTCCGACGTTTGTGAGGAGAATCGGCACCGCGCCGCAGCTCACGGCTCTTCTCCGGTTGTCCGGAAAGGAGCAGAGCGCGTAGAGCGCGGTGGCGGCCTCCTTCCGCTCCCGCCCCTTGCAGCCGTCGCGAAGGATCGCCACGAGCGCCGCGATCGCCGCCGGGAACGCGCCGATGGTGGCCTTGTTCACCTCCACGACCGCGAGACTCGTGACGATGGTCGCCGCGACGGCGCGGCAGTCCGGGGATGGCGCGTGGAGGAGCACCGCCACCAAGCGCGCGACCACGCCCTCGGCGACGAGGCCGACTTTCGAATCGTCGTCGAGGGTGAGGTTGAGGAGCAGCGGGAGTGCCTTCTCCTGGAGGCTCGGGTCGTCCACGGCGGCGAGCACGGCGGGGACGGCGCCGGACTCCGCCAGCCTCCGGCGGAACGCCGAATCGCGCTTCGATAAGCGCGTGAGGTGCTTAAGGGCCTCAATTTTGGAATCGGAGGATGAAGAATTGGAAGTAAGGGTTGAAATTAGGGTTTCGGGTTGGGAAATTGTTTGGTGGAGAGGGGAGAGGAATGCGTAGTTGGAGATTAAGCTCCGCAGCGCGTGGTTGGGGATGAGGGAGGGGTGGTCGGGGAGGGGTAGTTTGGTAATTGGACATGTTCGGTGACCCGCATCGAGCCAACGTTGAATTGAGGAACGGTCGAAGCTGTGACCCGTAGAGAGGATGACAGGGTCCGACATTATTTCGAGGGAAATTGGACACTTGAAGTGGTCGGGGAGATGTGTCGCCATTTTTTTTTCTGCTGTGAAATTACTGCTACTACCCTTCTTCAATGTGTGAAGTTTGTGTGTGTGAGTATCTGAGTGAGACAGAGAGAGAGGGTTTATGAGGTTTTTGAGGCCTCTAAGAGCATCTCCAACGCAGGGACCTTCCACGGTTTCTTAGCTTGAAGAACCGGTTCCGTGAAAATACTACGCACTGGAGCGTGCTTGCGTGGCGGAACCGATTCTTGAGTGGAGAAGAGAGAAGAGTAGGTGAAGAGCTGTGAGGGAGATGAAGGATTGAAGAGCTATAAGGGAGATGAAGGATTGAAGCTTCTGGAGTTTATTATGGCATAGGGACGCGTGGGATGTGGGAAAGTAAAAGGAAAATGCTAATAAATGAAATAAATGGTTGTTGGGTTACTTCGGTGGAGAGCGTGAAATTAA
>PYAF01003877.1:3750979-3784759 GCA_007407185.1 Glycine tomentella
TGAAAAAATGTTAAATTTTATTAAAAAAATATAAATATGTAGATTTGTCTGAGTTCCTTGTGATTTCTTGCATTGGAGCAAAATATTGAGTGAGTTCCTTAGCTGTGACATGGCACTGTGGGGACCATAAAAAGTGTTGCGGGGACCACAAAAAATTGCTTAAGAAACCCAAATGGGTTTCTTGCATTGGAGTTGCTCTTAGTTCCTTTCGTTCCGCCATTGCTCTTTTTTAGCTTCATCACAGGGATTTTGTTTTTCGGACAGGAATGCCCTCCGTCAAACACAGTAATCTCCACCAACGCCAAGTGATTTTCGTGATTTTGGATTGCTTTTTCATACTTTCCAATAGTTTATTCAGGTCACTTTTTTAACATGTTCTAAAATATGAAATACTAGTCAAAGATAATAAATAAAATTTAATGTTAAATTATTTAAATAATGAAATATAATGTCATTTTATTTGACTTATTTTATTTTTGTCAAGTCAAACATAATTATAAATATTTAGAACAACATTAACAATTAAGTGACAGGATTTTATTCTTTTGGTATAAAATAATTTTTTAGAGTGTATCTGTAAATATATGATATAAAAATATTATGAGAAAATAATTTACATGTACTAACAATCTCAACTAGTTTTACATTGTCTACAATTACAAATAATTGTGTATAATAATTTTTTTATTTTTTTTAAAATTAAAAGTCATTCTAACAGTTATTTTTAATTGATATTGTAAAATTATTTTATATTATTAATACATGACTATTAAAATAAAATATTATATACGTTTTATTAAATATTTCAAATGATTTTAAAAAACACTAAATGACATTTACTATTTTTTAATATGATGAGTAATTTTAATTATTTTTTTCTATTTTTAACTTCTTATCATAATATTGTATATCCTTGCACACATAATTCATTAAAAAAAAGTCAAACCTCACATAAATACGCATCGGTTTTATGGATTTTGTCATCCAATGTCTAACAACTTGCCTTTTACACATAACTAACAAAATTAAGGTTTGATTTTAAATGATTTAGAAAACTTTTTCCTTAGTTTACTTATGAAAATTCTGTGTGAACTTTTATGCAATGTAAAGACCAACAAATCAAACTCACAAATGTAAAAATACTAATTATTCATTTATTTAGTAAGATTAAATCAAATATAATATACCATAGTACTTCATCCTTTTGAAAGAAGATAACACTTTCATTCCATAAACTTCAGGAAAAACATACAAAAGATTAACTTGAGTTGGACACTTCTATACATAAACAAACAAAATAAAAGAAGGATGAGATCACATCTTCAATCTTGTATCCACTGTAATCGCAATGTTAGCCAAGAGAAAGATCCACCTAAACAACATCTCTTCCCTTGCATTTTCGATTCGGGATTATCACAATTACACATTTCATATGCACAGGAATGAAATTGAGTAGATAAAAATATAATTCATTTATTTTTTTTTATTTTTTTAACATTCATTCCAATAAACAAAGAATAGAATTGAGTAGATAAAAATATAGTGTCATTTTCTTGTTTGGATATTTTACAATAGAAAGAAACAAATATTTCATTTCATTGTTTGGATATATTAATTTCTTCTATTCTTAAAAGTAATTTTTTCATACTAATGGTTAAAGTAATTTACTTTCATACTAAGGATTAGGATATTTCATATAATAGTTTTTTTTATTGATAAATGTTAGTTGTTAATTGTTAGTTTTTTTTTTGTTAGTAGGAGAAATTGAATCTGCGACCTAGTGTTGAAATTACAATTCTATGCAGTAGCAACAGTGGATCTAAAGTTTAGACATTGTATCTTAAAAGCTAGTGTTGGTTCTCAAATAACAAATTTTGCATAGGTTGAGGGATCAAATTTGAGTTTTTGTTTGCAATAATTCTAAAAGTAGCAAAAAGTATGAGTGAGCATAAGTTAATGAAAGTTTTAACAGATAAAGAGACATATGAGTTTAATTCAATACACATCTTTATGTTTTCCTTAATTCTCTATTTCAATTAAACTCCAATTATTCGTTTAGTTATTAATCACGTCTTTAAAGCGATAAAAAAAATTGATTCACATTCTGAGAATTCTCTTCTTCCTATTTTTATTCTCTTATTGTTCATTAGAGATTAAATTAGCAAGAAGATTAAGAGCAAAGTGTAATAATGCCCCTCATTGTCGACTTCTCATAAGCTCACCACACAACGACACTTCATATGGTGACACTTCACACAACTTTCTTATTGGTTATATCCCTCCACTGGTTAGAACTTTCTATAGGTAGTCCTTTCCGAGATCATGACAATTTGTTTCGGTTGCTTTTAGGAGCTATGATTGTGTCCATAAACAAACACGAGACTTTTCAACATGATTTGTCTTCACTCACATGATTTTTGAGAAACTTCCTAGACGGTGACCTATCTCATAACTACTCAAAGCCAAACACGCTTAACTATAAAGTTCTTTTGTGATAGACTACTGAAAAGTATATGTATTTTATTGTTATAGATAATATCAATTAATTCATTTAAGTTATCATCAACTGTACTGTATCACATCTACACAACCTCTAGATCCCTCTCAGAGAGGTTAATTAACAAGCATTAACCATATTAGAATTTTTGGCACAAGTTGGTCATGCAAGTTCCTATAATTCAATTATTGCATAGGTCAATTAATTAAAAGCAATGGTCACAAACAGTTAATCAATTTAATTTTGGAATGATTGATCCCAAATAAAACGAAGGATAACACAACAATATAATTGAACAAGTAATTGAAAATTTTATTGCAATAGAGTAATTAGAGTTCACAAGTGTGTTCTACATCATAACCCTAGCTTTCAGGGTTTAGCTAGCCATAGGCATTTAGAAGCTTAAAACCAATAAAGAAAGCAATAAGAATACTAAACAGACGAATCTTTACAATAGTTGACCCTGTTATGTTCCCTTCATTGTCTCTAATTGATAGCTTATATGGAGGTTCCCATGTACTTAGAGGAGAACAAAATTTGAAAATAAACAAAATATAAAATATACTACTAAAATAACATTTTATTTATAGGTAGAGTGAGTCTCCTGTCTCGCAAAATGACCTTACTTTAAAGTATGCATATCCGCATAAAGTCTATTATAAGTGGTCTCTTAAGCACATGCATGCTTATTTAAACAAGCATGTGCTTCAATCTATGTGGTGCAATTTTGGCTGTTTTTAAACATTTTTTCCAATTCTTTTAGAGTTTTGACACTTCTTACACTAAAAGTATCACCTTTTAGATAAGAACAATTTATTGAGGTGTTATAAGTAAAGTGAACAATAGCTACAAGAAATATCAAAATCACAACCAAAATGAAGTTTGAGTTTGTTAAGATACAAAATTGTTAAAACAAACGTAACAAACCAAGACGAGAAACTAAAACTAATACAATAAAATTAAAAGATGAACACACATGATTAAATATTTGTATTCCATCACATTTATCCCAAATACAAACAACAATATCATTTATTAAATATAAAATTGAGTTAACGATAAAGTGTGAAGAGAGGAAGAGATAAATCGTGATTTCGGATCCATGTTATTAAAAATTAACAAATTGATAATGAATATTTTTTTATAAAAAAAAGTTCGTATTTTTCTTGAGCATTGGAGTTTGATAAAATTAAGAGAGAAGGGAAGGGCAGTTGGGTCTTTGCATAGGATGTTGTGCTAGCATGTTTTCAACGTTGAGTGGTTCTGTCGGTTACTTTACCGGAAACGAGAGGGAAGGAGAATGGCCTTTCTTTTCAAAGGACCAAAGTATGCCATTGTCCATTATCTTTTTTCATTGTTGACAAGAAAGCTTGAGTTCTGCTAAAATGACACGTAACGTAACGGTTCTTTTTATGAATAGTACGAAAACAATGCCTTTGCTGTAAATTCGAATAGTATTCGGTGAGTGAGAAAAATATTTATTGATTTATAAATAAATACTTATTGTTCCACGAGTAAAGTATTTTATGTCCTTAGTATATATCATCATATTAACTTTCATTTATATTTTTCTTATAATTTTAAACATTTTCATTTTCATTTTAAAGTTTTACTTAAATTAAAAGTGTTCCGGAACATGTTTTCTCAAGTCTAATAAAAAATCTATTCAGCAACAAAAAAAAAAAAACACACACATGTAAAATACATGCATTAATAACATTTTTAATTAAAAAACTATTTTTTGAAATTAAGAAAAATATTAACATTTACTTTTTTATAATTATAATTATCAATCTTTTTGTTCAAATAACTATCAATTTATCAAATGATCTGGTTTAATTGATTGAATATAATATATGAGTGTTATAAATTCATTAATATCTATATTCGTTTTATACCAATGAAAAAATTATCAATTTTAAATGAGTTTAATTATGCATTCAGAATGTAAAACAGTTATATATTATCATCCCGTCACAAGTTATTATTTAAATTACTTAAATAATTATTTTAAAAATTAATAAACTTATTATATATATGATATATGATTGATTGTGTAAATTTTTTGATAATGTTACTAAATAACTCTTTTTCTCATTTTATATTTACTCACTATAATATTTCCATAAAAGAATACAAGTATAATTGACTCATTAACAATTTTAATTGTTTTTAATCCTTAAATTTTTAAAATAAAGTGTTTTCAATAAAAATTTGAATAACACTTAAGAATGTTGGTTAAGAAATTATTAAATATTTTTTTATTAGAAATGTTGAAGTTATATCAAAATCAATAAAAAAAGTGCAAAGAAAGCTTATTCACCTCTACCTAGATAATCCCAAATGAAGTTTCCCTCATAATTACACAAGAAATGTATTGAATCGATTCAATTGAATTTGAAATATTGAAAATTATAATAAAATTTACTAATAACATCTTAGTAAAACATTTTTATGTGTGATTCATTAATCAAGACAGTGAATAATATTTTTAAATAATTGTACTTATTATTTTTAACTTTACATCCTGTAATTATTTCATAATTTCTAGCTAGATCAATATGAATTAAAACAAGTGATTCAATATCAACAACATCTTTAATCTAAATTAACTAGGATCAAATTAAAACAAGTGATTAAAGATTTAAAATTAACTCTTATTTTTTTCATAAAACAAGTTTGACTAAAATTTTATTTGATGGACAACTCTCTTATCTGATATGTCTCTTATCTGATATGTCTTAACATCTAAAGACTAATTAAATAGTTATAATAACCTATAGACTAATTAAAATTGGATAAAACATGCCGTTCTATCACTTTTACTAGTAAAAGAAAGAAAGAAAAAGACTAGTTACGTATAATTCTACGTATTTTGAATCCTTACCGAAATCTAACAAAATGATATGCTAAATTTTAATTAAACGAATCCCAAACACATGACCAAGGTCACAATCAAAATTACACGAAGACCCAATAATCTAGGGTCGAGACACAAACCTAAAAGACAATAAACTACATTTATTGGAGGGAAAAGTTAGGGTTAGGGACCTTGAAGTTGAGTATTGAAAGTGAAATGGCGATGTGTAACTCAAATCGACGTGGCTGTGCTTTGGGCCACCAGTTACTGAGGGAGGACTGTAGTCAACAATCATAAATGTCCAAATTTGTGAGCCAATCGCGCTAGAGGGTGACACATGCTTTCTCATCTTGTTCCTCTTTCAATTCGTTGCTTTGTTTTGTTTTGATCATTGTCTTTCCTTGCTTCAATTTTTACGTACGAAGACATACAAGTACATCTGTCTCAAATACATCACCATTCTTATACAAAAAATAATAATCCAAATTCGAGTACCACATTTTTTTTTACAATTCTCTTAATTAATATCAAATAAAAATGTTAATTTAAAATATTGAATATCTTCTTTTCTATTTAATATTTTTTAATAAAAAATTAAGATGGTTATTAGGAAATATTGTAAGAGAATATAATATAATTTTTCAAATAAATATTTTTAAAATATTATTTTGTTTTTTAATTTTAAGATATGGCATAATTATGTTTTCAATTTCTATAAAATGAGTAAATTTTGATTGTGATCTCTATAGTATTGTTTTTGTTTTTCATTCCTATAAAATTTGAAATAATTATTTTTGGTCACTAACATTCTTTTTAAGGTTGGTAAATAATATTCATTTTAGGAATCTAAATTTTTTTAAAGGTGTCATGTGATGACATATTACTATAAACACTAGTGGGTGTCACCAACGATGGTCACTTGATCTTTTGTAGTTAAAAACTGTCACATGCATGACAATAAAGGCAAAAAAAAAAAAACATTGATTTCATTTTCATATTTTTAAGAGATGAAAACTAAAGATAAATTTTACAATGACTAAAATAAAAACTTGTTATTTTATAGGGAATAAAAATATTTAAATCTTAAAATATTAAATATGCATGTGCTTGTTGTTAGCGCGTATCAGTAGCTTATCCACTATATACGGGCATCTTCCTATGCATTGGATAACATATAGAATAGAAGATAATATATAAAATAGGGTGAGGATCATACAAAAAGTTAATAACACAAATGCATATTTGATTCGTGGGGTGCTGACGCCTAAAGCTGGATGGTTGTAGTGGTACGTAGCTAGATCAGGAAAGGTGTTGTATGATGCTGAAAATGATAGTTATAACTTTTAATATATGGCAAATATAACGGTGATGACGATGCTGTGGAGTGTGGATGACTGAGAGATTGGTTGCGAGTTGCAACCGCATTAACAACTGTGAAAATGGTGATGGGCTCGAAGGAACCTTGATGGTTGTGGTCTTGTAGAGAAGGTAAAAATGATGGAATTGAGGTAAATTAGGTTTTATTTTAAGTAAATTTAACTTTTTTCTTTCTTTCCAAATAACGTATTTTTTTAATGAAGATAATATTATCTGAGTTGAATATAATTATTATGAATGATAATTTTTTTTAAGTATTTAACATAATTATATATCTAAAACTCAAATTAAACTCCATCTCTGATTTAGTTAAAATGCCAGATGATCCACTTACTAGATGATTTCAATATAAGGTGATTTATTAATTTATTTAACTAAAGTCCATTTTCAAGTCTTGAAAGCTTATATAAGCATCCTTTCATATTTATTTATTTGACTAAACTTGGCCAACAATATATCTTTTAGATACATTTAATGAATAAATTCATACAATAAACTTAAGCTTTACGTATGAGTTCATTAATATATTTCAAATTTTAAGAAAATAAATATGTTCATAGTTAAAATTTAATGTACTGTTGTTATTTATTTAAACATATTAAACTTTTTAAGATATGATATTCCGGATGCCTTCATTTGCAGGGAAACTAGTCTAAAGAGGACAAGCAGGGTGCCATCCACACAAGTGTTCAAAATTAAACAAAAGTATGTTTCCACTTGTGTGATTGATTCAGGTACCAAGCAACAAAGAGTGCCGCTAATATAGCTAATAATGTGTTAAATCTTGAAAAGGACATGTCCAATATAGAAAGAGATAAACTTAAATATATATAGGGATTATTGAGTATGAATCAGCTTCCAAGTACCAAGGAAGATTCTCATCTTTTGCCAAAGTTACATAACCTTGCCAAAATCCAAATGCCAATCAATTTGGTTCCACGAAATGTGAACACACACACACACACACACACATATATAAAAGACACGATAATATAAGATGATAGTGTTTCCTCCGGTATAAAAATTGACATTTTTTGTTGATCATGTTTTACATATCTTGTTGACATTGATAATAATAAATAAAAAAACATTTTGGAAGCTCGTTTCTCTATCATTTTGGCACAAATTACTTCACATACATAAAAAAGCGTTTTGATTAAATTACATACTTATATTAATTTTTTAAATACAAATATATACACACAATTTAAGTAATTAATACGTCTACATGGTAAGTAGTAAGTAAATTAATAGTTGACATTTAAATAATTTCTTAATTGTTCAAATAATGATTTTTTTGAAAGGCATGTTCAAATAATGATTATAATTGTGAATATCTAACGAGAAAATATATAAAATATATATGCATTGAAAATGTAAAAAGTTTTACATTGATATCTAATAAAAAAATGTTATATATAATAAATTTATTAACTTTAATAAAAATTATTTTAAAAGTCATGCTTATCATAATTTTTTTAATTGATAGTGCAGTTCTTACATTGTTAGTGTATAAAAATTAAACTCATATAATTTTGTTGAATTACTCATTAAATAAAAAAACATGTTAAAATAATATTTCATAAATCAATATTAAATCTTTGTAGAATTCTTAGTTTCCATGTTTTTAACATATTGTGATTCGTTTTCTCGTTTACTTAGAATTATTAGTATAAATGAATATGTCAATCTGGAGAGGAAAAAAAATCAAACCAAAGAAACTGGAGAGAAATGGAAGAAACTTGAGGCATTCATTATAGAAAATTAAGGAGTATTGTGAGAAAGAGGATTTCTTTTCATGTAATATGATTTTTTGTTTTTTCTGTAAGATTGAAAGAAAGCAGGGATCTTGAATGGTAAGCATTAAGCAAAGAGTGAAGAAACATCTTTTTCTTTTCTATTCTTTTTATTTTCTTTTATTTCACTTTGTTTTTGTTTTGTTTGAGGATGACCAATTTAGTTTGCAGGAAGAACAAAATTGTTAATTTTTAAATTTCATAATTGAAACTCACTTCCGATAAAAAATTGTTTGTTGATATTTGAACATGTATTATCGTTCAAGGGGTGAACTTGCTTGTCTAGCATTTATGATTTATGAGCAAAATGAACATTCTATCTTGTTCACAAAGTACATGCTGGATGCTCCGTACAATCATCATGCAACAGCTGTGTAGAAGGTGATGACCTAGAAACTCAATGATAAAAGGCCTCGACAGAAAGAGGGGTGCATCATCACTGCATTGTTTGGATTGAATGGATAAGAATAACTCTACAATCTCCGCCTCAAAGACAAAGTTTGAAAAAGACCTACCCTATGTATGTTTCCATAAAGGAAAAGAAAAATGGATGTGGGGTTTATAATTTGTTCGTGTTTGTCAAAGAGGACAAAAATGTGATGCATGAGAAGTGGCATGTGCATGGCCGTTGGAGCCGTTTATGCTGGTAATGGTAAAACATGGTCCGTGATATGCAACTACTTTAGGGTTTTTAAATTTTAATATTCAACCCTAATTTTTTTTATTAGTAAATATTAGTTTATTATAAAATATTAGTTTCCTTTGTAAAAGAAACCTATAATATTTTTTTTCTCTCTTAATCATCTAACTCACCTTATATCTCCGTAGTAATCAGTATTTATGAAACTTAATGTTTAGCCTAAAAAAATTTAGGCATAATTTATGAGTCTTTGGACAAAACAAAACAAATATTGCTTCCTTTTCTTTTTCCCCTTTTCTCTGAGTCTTCTCAACATCCGTTTTTGGTTAGGCTTTTTAACTGTTTTCTATGTTGCATGTGTTCTTTAAGCTTTAAACAGTTCTGCTGTTATGCATTTACACGAAATAGGTATGAATGTGGCATTTCTATCATTTTTTTTAAATAAGTAAAATTAAATAAAAAATCAAAACCATTCTCACCAATGGTACAGACTACACACAGATTCATGAAGGTTTTCGTGCTGAAATCTTTCGCGCAATTTACCGTTAATCATTAGTACTGGTTTTGATTTAAGTTTTCTTTGTTTTATAAGAGTAAAATGGGAAGGGCACATTATTTGCACCTATTTTGCGAAATGTCTTGCTGACAAAACAGAAGAACTGACAGCCTCACAAATGAATCAGTAACTAATATTATAATGTGATATAATTGATAAATAATTTTTTTAAAAAACACGTGCCTAGATGTTTGATTTTTAGGTCTCTATGACTATATAAAAGAATATTTATCGAAAGAAATAAATGAACTTTTTTAACTTGGATGAGATCATACACGATTTTTGGACCACACTTATTTTGATGTCATCTTGTATAGAGTTGCTCCCACTCGTGGGTAGAGCATGCCCCATGGGCCTACTGTCTTAAGAAGGCTAGCTGCTACGAGGAAGGCCTTGGCTGATATAAATACAGGTCTTGCTTTTTGTTACCCTTTTTTGCTTTTCACATATCCCCTAATTTTTTCTTGTCAACTTTTATTCTATTTTTTTATACACGAGTTTAGTTTCATTGTTCTACATTTAAATTGAGGAACCATGAAAAATAGATTTCTTTCAGGAACTTAAATTCCCCAATTGTGTAAGCAAATTAAAATTTAACTTCCAAAATTTATTTTTTGGTAGTCATTTTTTTTTCATAGCTCCTAAATTTAAATTCCAAAAGTCAATTTGTTTATTCATTTTTTCGTAATTCTAATTGGTACGGTCGAATATATATAATTCTTTATAGTGATAGTGCATAAAAATCAAACTGAAAACATTAACACAAAAAAGAAATTAAGTAAAAAATAGTTAATATTTTAAGTTTTTTTTAAATATATATAAATAATTAGGCCTAAATAATAATGAAACTATATATCGATCAAAAGGTAAAAGATAATACGATAATAAATGTTCTCACAATAATTTATAATATAGATATTGAACAGAAGAGCTATTATTTTTTAAGCTCTGAAATTTCTTGTATGTCATTTAATAAGTATAGTGATCACTTTGTTTAATCTTTCTTCAGTTTTTTGAGTAAGATAATGGCGTATCATGTGAAAAACTTGGTCATGCTAGGCAAGGGCGACCCATGGAAACTTTATTCACCATTTGGATTCAGGGATTTACGCCCATCGGCCCATGTTGTCATGTAGGTTCGACTTTTGTTTTCAAATTTTGAGAGGGTTAGGAAGACCAATCTTTTTTATGATAGGTTAGTGGGTCATTTTTTCTAAATAACAGAAATAAAACATAACAAAAAAATAGGTTGAAAATAAATAAAAATATATATTTAAAAATAAAATAGGAATGGGATGAGAATATGAATAGGAACGGTTATCAGACAATAATAGGAATTGAGTTTATGTATAAAAAAAAATAGGAATTAAATTTAAGGCAAAAATGACTTTAGAACTAAAATTTAGGAAATATAAGAAAATTAAAATGGCTACCAAAATTTGGAAACATTTCAATTCAGAATGTTTAGAAGAACGAAAATTCAATAGCAGGATTTGAGTGTTGCGAGGAACATGTTACGTGAAAGGTGATAGGTTGAATGATCAAGGGGCAGAAATTTTAAAAACGTGAAATACTTCTTCTATTTTAGCATCTTTGTTAATTGTTAAAAATTGAAGACAAAATTAAAATCGAAAACACATATTCACTTACACAGCGAAAGATAAAATGAGAAAGCAAATAAATTCTACGCAAACTCACTCACACACAAGGAAGAAAGAGACTTGAATTTCACAAACTAAAATTGATTCGACTCATATTCCAAATGTTACATAATGGTGCAAAAAATAATGACATGCAATCCAATTAGCTACTGGTAATTTCTACTGTGTTTCTTTCTAGGTGAATTGAGAAAAATCTGGAAAGTGAAATTGCCAAGAGTTTCTCCACTTTTCCAATGGTGGTGTTATTATTTTTAAAAGATTGATTTAAATAATCATTTCCTACAGTATATCCATTTATTACGACCCGTAGTTCATTAAATTTTCTCAGATATGAGGTTGAGAGAAAATTCAGCTTTTGCCTCAGACTCTATTGATGATGACACTAGTTATAAAGGGAAAAAAAACATGTTTTTTCTTATGTTCCCAGTTATAAAGTGTGTTAGTAATAACAATTTTTTTAATACATATTCTTTTGTGTTTATCACTTTTTACAGTTTATTATAATATCATGATGATGGAACATTTCGTCCAAAATAGACAAATGGTGATTAATTTCCATCAAAGGAAATTATAATTCTGTTAATTTTTATTAATCAATTATTGTTTAAAAATATCTCTGCACTGCATTACACACTTGAATATTAATTTCGTGCGATTCATGCTCATTGTTTTCATACTAAATGGCATAGCTTACTTTTAAGTTTTAACAGTACGAACAAGAAATATACATTCAATTGATTTCGTGTAAACCGGTTCGTGACATCATATAGCAATTGTCAGGTGGACATCACTTTGTGTTGACTTGCATCAGCAGTACCGATCATTTAGATAAGGCAGAATCACTCATGAACATTTAATTTAGATCTGCTTCTTAAAATCGAATCGATCGACCTTCTGAATTAATCTAGCTAAACCAATCTATCGGTCTATCTGTCGTCTGAGCCACATAAGAAACCTAAGGAATTTAATGTGAAACTACCAATAATTGAAAATCTGGTTGTGTGTCTCAATCACAGTATTATCTTTACATGCAGTAGAACAACTCATGCATATCATACCAAGTCTTCACGGAAAAATATCAGCACCCTCATAAATAACAAGCAACAGATCAAACTCCCCCATATTCACACAACAACATCGAGTTGTAACACCATGAAGGTTTTTTCGGCAAGAGAGTTTCTAAGTTCATTTCTTGGGCTGATGTTCTTCTACCCTTTTTGCCACTCACTCGACAACACCATAACCATAAACCACCCCATTAGAGACGGCGACGTTTTGGTCTCCAACGGTTTAGGAAACTTTGCGCTCGGTTTCTTCAGCCCGCGAAACTCCACAAACCGCTACGTCGGGATTTGGTACAACAAAATCTCGGAACAAACGGTTGTGTGGGTTGCCAACAGAGACACTCCTCTTAACGACACTTCCGGTGTTCTCAAAATCAGCAACAACGGAAACCTCGTACTCCACGACAACAGCACCCGAAACCTCAACCCGGTTTGGTCCTCCAACGTTTCCATTGAATCCACAAATAACATTTCAGCCAAGGTTTTGGATACAGGAAACCTAGTTTTGATCCATACCGACAAAAACAACAACAACATTCTATGGGAGAGTTTTGATTATCCTGGTAATACTCTGCTTCCGTTCATGAAAATCGGGTTGAACCGGAAAACCGGTCTGGACCGATTCCTAGTATCTTGGAGATCTCCAAACGACCCGGGAACTGGGAACTTGACTTATAAAATCGACCCAACCGGGGTTCCGCAATTGTTTCTCTACAAAGACAAAATGCCTTTATGGAGGGTCGGGTCGTGGACGGGTCAGAGATGGAGCGGGGTGCCGGAGATGACACCGAATTTCATCTTCACCGTTAACTACGTCAACAACGAGAGCGAGGTGTCGATAATGTATGGAGTGAAAGACCCCAGCGTTCTCTCGAGAATGGTGCTCGACGAGACAGGCCATGTGGCGAGGTCCACGTGGCAGGCTCACGAGCATAGGTGGTTCCAAATATGGGATGCGCCGAAGGAGGAGTGCGACAACTTCAGACGGTGCGGGTCGAACGCGAACTGCGATCCATACCACGCGGACAAGTTCGAGTGCGAGTGTTTGCCAGGGTTTGAACCCAAATTCGAAAGGGAATGGTTCCTTAGAGACGGGTCGGGTGGGTGTGTGAGGAAGAGTAATGTGTCCACGTGTCGGAGCGGGGAGGGGTTTGTGGAGGTGACACGAGTGAAGGTACCCGACACGTCGAAGGCGCGCGTGGCAGCAACGATGGGGATGAGAGAGTGCAAAGAGAGATGCTTGAGGGATTGTACGTGTGTGGCTTACACGAGTGCCAACGAGAGCTCTGGGAGTGGGTGTGTTACTTGGCATGGAAATATGGAGGATACGAGGACTTACACTCAAGTGGGACAAAGTTTGTTCGTGCGAGTGGACAAGCTTGAGTTAGGTACTCTCCTTATTTCTTACTTTCATATCAAACTCATCTTATAACTGCTCCATCATTATTTTTCGGTAGCAATAAATACTCCATGATTGTTATTACTCATTTGAGTTTCTACTTTCTTTTCATCAAAATTTTCAAAATCAAATAATTATAGTATAATTATTTTCTTTTCTCTCTGAGTTGTCTGGATAGTATAATCAAATTATAATCGCGTTTTATTTTCTTATCAAATATAGATAAAAAGAAATCAATCAAGATGTTTTGGAAACTAAAATAAAATTTGATGTTAATTTTGATATAAAATATCATGTGTTGTGCATGTACGTTATACAAAATTATGATAGATTTTTTTTTTGTATTATATAATTTCTATTATTTATTAGTTTTTTAATATTATTTTTATAGCTAAGTTTACTACTGAAGTTTCACAACTCACAAGTTTCTGTAAACTTTCGAGTTGGACAACCTTGTATATATACTTGATTTGCTTGTCATTATTTCTTTTACTTATAGTATATCTGCATTTGGATTTTGCAGCTAAATATGCAAAACATCCGTATGGTTCTCTAGGCAAGAAGGGAATGATAGCAGTTTTGACCGCTTCTATTTTCTTGATTTTGTTTTTGGCGATCACTTTCGTGTATTGGTTTGTTAAAGCATGGAGACAAGGTAAGTTGAATTATTATTTTTATCAAACTTGGTGTTCTTAATTCTAATAACATTTTTTTTACTGCATTAATTCTAATAACATGTTCAAATGTATTTGTTTCCTTTTTCGATGATAGGAATAAGAAGGGATCGCAAGTATTCCTTTCGTCTTACCTTCGATGACTCAACCGATCTACAAGAATTTGACACTACAAAAAATTCAGATTTACCATTCTTTGAACTTAGCTCCATAGCTGCTGCAACTGACAATTTTTCTGATGCTAACAAGCTTGGCCAAGGAGGTTTCGGTTCTGTTTATAAGGTAGCCATTCTTCTTTAACAAGTCACAAATTCAACAACAATTTGCACTTTTTTTGAATGCCTAGTACCCATGTTGTCACCTCCAAAAGTTAAGGAATATCTTTACACTTCACTTAGAGTTGCATTAGTCACAGAATTTGCCAAGCAAGTAATGTGTATTATAATATTGGCAAAGGCAAAGGGCCAAAGTGTTGAGTTTACCTTGGATTATGACTTCAGGGTCTATTAAGTACTGGAATGGAAATAGCAGTGAAGAGACTGTCAAAGTACTCTGGACAAGGCATAGAAGAGTTTAAAAATGAGGTTGTTTTGATCTCAAAGCTCCAACACAGAAATCTTGTGAGGATCTTAGGTTGCTGCATTCAAGGAGAGGAGAAGATGTTAATCTATGAGTATTTGCCAAACAAAAGTTTGGACTCCTTAATTTTTGGTATGTCTTGTTTTCAACTTTGCTGCTTAGTGCTTCAGCTCTCACTTTGGACCAATAAATAACCATATATAGTGACATCTTCATACATCAAGTAACAACAATTCATCCAATATGCTTCACTCTTGATACCTTGAATTTTTGGTCCAGATGAATCGAAAAGGTCACAACTAGACTGGAAAAAACGATTTGATATCATCTGTGGGGTTGCTAGAGGGATGTTATACCTTCATCAAGATTCGCGATTGAGAATCATTCATCGAGACCTAAAAGCCAGCAATGTCTTGATGGACTCTGCATTGAACCCCAAAATTGCAGATTTTGGTATGGCTAGAATATTTGGTGGGGACCAAATTGCAGCAAACACAAACCGCGTTGTTGGAACCTAGTAAGTATTCAACAACACTCACAGTCACATGACATTAATTAGTTTCATTTCATTATATGTTACTTGGATTCCCATGCCGATTTAAAAGCTATTTAAACACTACTTAAGTAAATAGTTCGACTTATAGAATCCACCGATCTCCTAATTTCACATGATTAGTAAAATAAGATATTAATGATTTCAGTTTTGTTTTGCTTTTGTAGTGGCTATATGTCACCAGAATATGCCATGGAAGGACAATTTTCTGTAAAGTCTGATGTATACAGCTTCGGAGTTTTACTTCTAGAGATCGTTACAGGCAGAAAGAATAGTGGTCTATATGAAGACATTACAGCTACAAATTTAGTTGGACATGTTAGTATTTTTATGAGAACTATGATCCAATTTAAATGTGCCCTTTAATAATCCAATTAACCTGGTAACTTTCTACTAATGTAGATATGGGATCTATGGAGAGAAGGCAAAACCATGGAGATTGTTGATCAATCATTAGGAGAGTCATGCTCTGACCATGAAGTCCAAAGATGCATCCAAATTGGTCTTTTATGTGTGCAAGATTATGCTGCTGACAGACCATCTATGTCAGCAGTTGTTTTCATGTTGGGTAATGATTCAACTCTTCCTGAACCAAAACAACCAGCATTTGTTTTTAAGAAAACTAATTATGAGAGTTCAAATCCATCAACCAGTGAAGGAATTTATTCAGTAAATGACGTAAGTATAACTATGATTGAAGCTCGTTGAAGGCCAAGGCTTTTGGATAGTATATGTGGAAAGCCTGTATGCTATTGTATGATGCTATAGTATCATGAATCCAACAATACTAAGGTTTGACAAAATATTGCATGACATTTCACATATTATCCAGTTTAGAACGATGATGTAAAAATCAAGAGTAATAAGGGGGTGAGGTTACCCCCATTTACTTCTTGTTGTATAACTACACTGCTCTAAGTATATTTTTTTATAAACAAAAACTGTAAATCTCGTTAATAAGAGTATGAATTATTGTTACTTCTTTCTTGTTTCTTTCATTTTTGTTTCATTTTTCAAAATTTAGAAATTAATCTAAAGCCAAACTGTAGTTGTAGGCTGTAATAAAGCTACCTCGCAATACCTTAAAAAAACAAGAGGAAAATGAATGTTACTTGTATGTATGGTAGTTAACATTATATCCTTTCAATGAAAGAGTGAAACCTGTCATATTATCGTTCACTTGGGATTACCTTCGAACTTCAAAGTTGGAAAATTGTTTCTCTTCAATAAATCCATGGTTTCTAGGTCTATTACTCTTTCTAGAACCTCCATGCCACCATAATTTCAATAGAAATCAGTGCCCAAAATTTCATTTATTTATTTTACAAGATCATAAAGTGATTTTAAGTACACTAGCTAAGTTAGTAGCTAGAAAGCACGGGTCAAAAGATATTGTTAAAATGTTACACAAGTATACCCAGTTAAAAAAATCTACTGCGTACTAAACAACTCTAAAACCGGTAAGTGCCACCAAATTCACATTTGATGGGATAGTGTGAAGTGTGAACCATGCATATATCTGAGGTAGCTTTTAGCGAGCACTGATGGTAGTAGCTGTTACTTCATTAATTGAAGATCCTCCTCCTGATGTTGATGATTCAGGCAAATCTTGGTTCTCATTGAATAAAAATGCTGGCTTTTTGGGTGGGGAAAGAGTTGTTTCATTGCCTAGCATGAAAACAACTTCTAACATGGATGGTCTATCGATGGCATTTTCTTGCACACACAATAGACCAATTTGAATGCACCTCAGAACAAGAGCAGGGGGATGAGACTGACACAGTGTTGAATCAACTATATCCAAGGCCATTCCTTCTGTCCAAAGTATCCACACCTACAATTGTATAACACAATCTTTAAATTAGTGATAACACATACAATAATTTGTTGGACAATTTTGAGGATACCTCTTGATTTTCCCTTTTCAACTTACGTATCCAATCAAATTTGGGGAGGCTCTTACTTTGCAACAATCTGTGTTCCTCTTGCCAGCAATAATCTCCAGTAGTAAGACTCCAAAGCTAAACACATCAGATTTTGTTGAATATCGTCCTTCCATCGCATATTCCGGTGACATGTAACCACTACGATATAATTATACAAAACTGGTTAGACCATTGTAAATAAGACAAGACCAATCACTATTCACTCCAATCTTGGTGTCCACATGAAAATTTACACCTACTATGTTCCAACTACTCTTTTCGTTCTTCCCTGGATTTGATCTTCTCCAAATATTCTAGCCATGCCAAAATCTGAGATTTTTGGATTCATTGCAGCATCGAGTAGTACATTGCTGGCTTTTAGATCTCTATGAATTATTTTCAGCCTTGAATCTTGATGGAGATATAAAACACCTCGAGCAATCCCCAAAATGATTTCTAAGCGCTTATCCCAAGTCAGTGACGACCTTCGGTTTTTATCTGAATTGAACCGATCAAGTAGTCAGATATTTATGAAAGAATGCAATGGAAAAGGCATATAAAATTTTCTTTTATTTGTATTTTGTATAGTTTCAGAAAGTCATTATTTGGACTTGACAATGAAAGTATACCATTTAGCATGGAAATTAATAAAGGGAAGGAAGCTTCTTCATCAATTCAGATACCACGATTGATGCTAACCTAAGTGCAAATTTATATATTCAGGTTGGGGAGACAATGAGTGGAGTAGAGAAAGACGTACCGAAAATAAAGAAGTCCAAGCTTTTATTTGGTAGGTATTCATAAACTAGCATCCTTTCTTCTTTTTCAGAGCAACAACCAAGCAACCTCACAAGATTTCTGTGTTGGAGTTTAACTAATAATGCAACTTCATTTTTAAACTCATTTGTCCCTTGTCCTGAATGTTCAGACAATCTTTTCACTGCTATCTCTTGTCCATTGGCTAGGCAGCCCTGAAATATTTGTAACTCTTAAACCCCATTTCTCTGCTTTTGCATCATCTTTCTACAATTCGATTGAAGCGAAAATAAAGATATAAAAAGTAGTTCTTACAACAGTTGCACATGGTAGAATTTGAGTTACCTTATAGACAGAACCAAATCCACCTTGCCCAAGCTTATTCTCACGAGCAAATTTTTTTGTGGCCGTTATTATCGTTTTAAGGCTGAAAAAGGGGAGATTTGGATGTGTGTTGCTTTGAACATCGCTCTCTTCTCTAGGGGAATCTTGGTTTAAATGATGCATCACTTTATCTGAAATTATAAATGCATAAAATACATAACATTGAATAAGCTTCTCTTACATTTTTGTGTTATTTCTACAAATTAGTCATTCTATTTGAAAAAAGGGTGAAAAAGTTCTAACTTTTTTGTCTTCCTTTTCAGAATGGAAATATTAGTTGATATGCTATAAACACATCAATATAAATTATATACAAGAATTAACATCTATAATTCTACATTTAGCTAGTGTTGCAAATGCATGTTAGTATCCCTCTTTATTATTATTATTGTTATTATTATTATTATTATTATTATTATATAAAAACTTTGAAGCAATACCATCAGTTGCTAAATAAATTGAGATTGGTTAAATAGCCTTAGTAACCATGCCATAGTACGGAGTCCATATAATAATTGAAAATCACACAAAAAAAAAAGACTGTCATTTTTCATGCATATAGGCATAGTTGTTGCATATTGAGTCAATAATAAGAACACTTTGTGAGACTGACAGCAAATAATAATGAACATAAAGAACAAAGGATATCCTTGAAAGTAAAATCACGTACCTTTGCCTTTTCTCTTCCACAGGTAATACACACGAGAAAAGAATGACACTTGCTAATACAGTAGCAATCAGTATTGCAACCATCCTCTTTTTACCAAGTTTCTTTGATTTTTTGTTATAATTTGCTGAGAAAAAGAAATAAGCCAAATAGGTTCAAGCAGAACCCTAAAATATATACTAATATACATGGATCAAATTCATAAATAAAAACTATAGTGGGAGGGAGGGTGTACCTAGTTCAACAGCATCAACACGGACAAATAAATCTCGGCCTTGATCACTAAGTTTTTGTATGTCTATCAAATTCCCATGCCATGCCAAGCACCCACTTCCACCATTCCTCACATCAAGAACTGAATAAGCAGTGCAAGAACAATTTCTCAAGCATTCCTTCTCACACTCTTCCAAACTCAAACCCCTTGTGGGAATTGCCACAGAGGTATCAGGAATCTTCAAGCCTTCAACTTTGACAAAGCCTTCTCCATTCCCACAAAGGGATACTCCTGGCTTCCTCACACACCCTCCTGATCCATCTCTGTTCTCATACCAATCATGTGGGAATTTAGGCTCAAAACCAGGTAGACAAGTACACCTAAAGTCCTCAAAGTTCAAAGAGTCACAGTTACCGTTTGATCCACAGGTTCCATAGTTGTCACACTGATTTGCTGGTTCAGACCAGTATCTTTTCCATTCACTCTTTTGGTTATCCCAAGTGAATACTTGAAAGAAACCTGATTGCTGAACTACTATCCTAGGGATTATGGACTTATCAAACATGTTGCATGAGAGTGCTACTTGGTTGTCATCTTCAGTAAAAGAAACGTTAAAAATTAACATATCTCTTTTCATGTTGGGTATACCCATTAATAACTCACCGTTCCACGATCCACCTCGCCACAAGGGAGAGTTCTGGTAGTACAAGAACAACTGTGGTTTCTCACTAGTACTGCTGAATCCCAGTGTGTAAGAACCTGTTCCAGGGTCATCATCTGTCTTCCAAGATTGGAGGAACCAACTCTGATTAGCTCTTCTGTCAAAACCAATTCTTAAATATGGAATCAAGGTGTCTGTGGGATGATCAAAGCTTTGCCAGATGAGAGTTTTGGTTTTGGTGTTGTTTAGAATCAAAACAAGGTTTGCTAGGTCTGAGAGTTGAGCTATGACGTTGTTGTTGTTGGTGTTTGATTTGGGGGCTGAAACATTGGTAGACCAAATGGGAATGGTGCTATAGTTGTGGTGGAGGACTAGGTTTCCATTTGGGTCGATTGAGAGAACCCCAGAAGTGTTATTGATGGGACTGTTTCTGTTTGCAACCCAAACCACGGTTTTTTGGGGTAAATTGTTGTACCATATTCCCACATAGCGTGTGTTGGACTTGCTTGGACTGAAGAATCCAAGAGCAAATGTTTTGGCTTTGGAAACAAGAACCTCGCCATCTCTTATGGCTTTGTCAGCAGATATGGTATCAGAACAAGAGCAAAATGAGAAGCTAAAGAGTAGAATCAAAGAGCTTAGCAAACAAATGTTATGATTATGATTTTGGTGCATGACAAAGCTTGGCAGATTTTTAGCACAGTGCATGGAGTTGCTCTTTCATATTCCCCTCTTACATTTTATGAAGAGAAATATATACTAGTTTGTAGAATAGAGATGTCAAATCAAATTTGCTCACACTCCTTTATTCTAATTTTTCTCTCAAGCAGATTCATGTACTCACAAGACTTTGACTTGGATTGAGGACTACTAGACTTGGGAACAAAAACATTCTTTTTGCCAACATTCTGTCTTCTCATTAGATTGTCGTGGAGGCTGCTGATTGCATGGGCAACAAAAGCCTTACCTAGGACGTCACTCTTTGGAGGCCAACAAATAACTGTTAACCTCTAGTCCTATTTTCAAACAACAAGTGTATTGTAAATATTTATACTACACTTTTGCTTATAAATAGGACGAGGTACTATTTTACAAGATTGCCTTGCACCAATTACAGGAAGACATATGACGTTTTCTGTTTAAGAATAACATATTTTTATGATGGGGTAGTGGATTAATATAATTAATAATTGATTTATCTCAAATCCAACGATTGCAAACAATAATCGAAGAAAATAGGTTTTTTCTAAAATAACTTCTAATAAGAGAGATCAACCTTAGTTCGTAAGCTCGAATTATTATAAAAAGACATTATTCTGTAGAAAAAGGGTGATACGTAAAGGATTAATTAGCTATAAGTGGCGTTGTAACAAAATTTGACGTGAAATTATAAGATTGTTATTATATAAATAATTTAGGCCTTGCGGCTAATGTGTGTGCTCCACTCTAATCCGTTTTCTCACCTTGTGAATTTGTGATTGACTTCACTTGGAGGTTTAAATATTTTCACGAAAACTCTTGCTGTCTGCCTAATGTATAAGCCTAATTACGCGTGGGTTTGTTGGCCGTAAAGTCAATTTACTTTTGACTATATTATGTGGTAAATACATGTACGAGGAAAGCAGCCCTTGACTTTACTACATGTTATTTATACATATATACACGCAACTATTTCTTCATTTTTTTCCATCTTGTCTGCGATACTGTTTCGGAGTGTAAACCTATATGAAAAAAGGAACTATGGTCTATGGCCAGTATCATCATAAAATGAGTTTTAATATTGGTCATTTTCAAAATTTAAGACCGTTTTGGTAGCGAATGCAAAATTAGTTGATATAGAAAGTTTCTTATACTATATAGTACAATTTAACGAAGGCATCTCTAATATATTACACACCTGAAAAAGATCATACTATATATAAAAAAACATTGCAACTATCAGATGAAGGATTAACTTCAAAGAATTTTTGTGAATATACTGCTGTGCTAGCTTGGATGAGGTAATGCTCCTTTCACTACCTGGCATCTAGCATTGTGACAGTGACTTGGTTCACCGTGCATGATTCTTCTTGTTTACTTGAAGAAGAATCAGTTTCCATAGGATTCCTTCCTAGACAAAATCCAGGGTTTTTGGGTTGTGACATTGATGCAGTGTCACTACTCAGCATCAAGACCACAGAAGACATTGTTGGCCTATCTTCTGCGCGCTCTTGCACGCATAAGAGACCGACTTGTATGCATCTAAGAACTTCAGATTGTGAATATGACTTGTCAATCGACGGATCAATCAGTTCCAAAGCATTTTCTTCTTTCCACAGCTTCCACGCCTACAATACAAGAAAGCACAATCAGTTAGAAAATAGTAGGACATTATGTTATAACCAAGTAACATACTAATAAAAGAGTTTCCACATACATGCCCTAGAAGATTCAATTCTTTGTTCGCGGAATAGAATCCTCTGTTCTTTTTTCCACTTATGATCTCCAGCACAAGAACCCCAAAACTAAAAACATCAGATTTTACTGAGAAGATCCCATCCATAGCGTATTCAGGAGACATGTAACCACTGCATATAAGAAAAAATACATATTTATAAATAGTAAATATTGGTACATTTTTTAGTTTTTAGTTTTTTAGTTAGTAAATATCGCTACGTTCCGTTTATTTTTTTTTTGGTTAAGTACTAGTGTGAGTGATAAAATTATTACATGATCCAGGATCATCATCATTTCCACCAATATCCACGTGACATGTAATTAAACATTATTAATTCTTTCTTGTAAATTGAAAATCTCGGTCAAATTTCACGTAAAGATTAGTTGGAACTATGGACCCGTGATGCTCCTAGACCATGTAATGATTTCTCGCAGTGACATGTTGCTGTTAGTATACTCACTATGTTCCAACAACTCTCATGGTATTTGCTTCTGTCTGATCAGTGCCAAAAATTCTAGCCATCCCAAAGTCTGATATCCTTGGGTTCATCTCTTTGTCAAGTAGAATGTTGCTTGCCTTGAGATCCCTATGGATGATCCTAAATCTGGAATCTTGGTGCAAATAAAGGAGCCCTCTAGCAATTCCACATATAATGTTGAAGCGCCTTTGCCAATCAAGTGAGGATCTTTTTGTTTTGTCTGGATCATGATTTATTATCAATATCAAGTGTTTGAAATTTGAATACGCATTTAGAATCAGAATGTTGAAATAACTCACCAAACAAAATGGCATCAAGGCTTCTATTTTCCATGTACTCATACACTAGCATCTTCTCATCCATCTGAATGCTGCAACCAAGAAGCCGAACAAGATTTCGATGTTGAAGCTTGACAATTAACTTGACCTCGTTCTTAAACTCGTCAATTCCTTGCCCGGAATTTTTTGATAATCTCTTCACAGCAATGTTCTGACCTTCGATCAACCTGCCCTGGTATGACCACAATTATTACTGTTATGATTTAATGAATGACAAGTGAATTTTTTAGGACTTATTGTGGGTGCAGCCATAAAAACAACTCACTTTGTAAACAATACCAAAGCCTCCTTGTCCAAGTTTATTTTCATCAGAGAAGTTGTTTGTAGCCATTGTTATTGTGTTAAAATCAAACAATGGTAACTCTAGGTCATCCATGTTACTTTCACCTGTCTGTTCTCTGTTACTTGAAAACACTCCCTCATTCATTAACAAATCCTGACTTCTTTCTGAAAAACCTGGTTTGGAAACCAAGAAGCAAGAACTTTTCATCATACTGCATATATAGTTGCAATTTGCATTCATATGTGTGATGTATTACCTCTTTTATCTGTCTTCCATTTCAATATACACTGCAATTTCCTCTTCTTCCACAAGATATAGATAGCCAATGCCAACAGTATAAAAGCTGCAACGCCAACTATAATGCCTACAACCTTAATTGTATCACTTGTCTTGTGAGAACCACCTTCAATCCCTATGTCATCTGAAAAATAGTTTTTTTAGTTGAGATATTCACTTTACATTTGGTCAAGTTGTTAAAAGAAATATTAGTTATTTAGCATTGAGAACTTGAGCAAGAAGATTAGTGCAGACATAAAGGCATGTAAAACTTCTAGGTAACCAATTTAAAACAAACCAATAAGCTCCTTAAAAAGGAAAAAAAAATGCTATGATTTGGTTTTAAGTACAAGGGAACACATTCATGCTGCTTGCAAAAGGGATGCGTGTGAAATTAACAATATTATATTTGCCAAAGAAGCTAGAGAAGGAAGCCAATTAATTTCAAACTGATTCTACTTTTTTTCCTTTTTTGTCCTTGTAAAATCAAATCCACTCTTATTTTAATCATAGGTTTATTTTCTATTAAAAAAAAGTCATAAAAGGGCTAAGAAGAAAAATGGGGATACAATTTTTGTTTTTTCATAATAGAACTTAGACTGACGTTTGAGGAAGATGTGCAACTTTCTGAAGACACCTACTCCCACCAAAATGGATAGTTTTTTCCCTATTGGCTGCCACCACAGAAGGTGGTGGGCTCCATTTTATTCACCAAATCCCTATCCTTACATATTTCATGGTCCTTCCTTAAGATGATTCAAACATTTTTCCTCAGTCGTTAACCTTTTTCCAATTGCCTCTTAATCCCTCCTTTCCTTTCTGTCAAATTTCAATAGGACATGCTTGCTCTTGATAAGATAAGATGTGACTTCAGCAAAATTGTGATCATGCATTTATTACGAGTAGTCACATTATGGTTGAAGTATGACGACCAAATAGAACACCACAATTTAAGTTAGTTTCAATAAGTGTGAATGGAAAAATATTATCATACAACATAAATGCAAAAATTATATCCTTCTTTAGAGTTTTCTTCCAATAGAATTTGAAACTTAATTAGCTCACCAAACCATAGAAGACTAATTTCTTGCATTAGACGTAGCCCCTATTAGTTAATCTTCCTTTAGTAAACATATAAAATGAAATACAAAGAGCATGTGAATATAAACATATAAAATCAAATACAAAGAGCATGTGAATAACTTATAACACTATCTTTTGCATAAAGTGTGCGAAGGAAAGCATAGGGTAAAAAAGTGCAACAGGTGTGGCCCAATGGAACCTCATAAGTCAAAAAGGTTGGGCCACGACCCAACTCCCAACAATATAGAGCCGAACATTTAAAATATTTAAATTAAATTCAGAAGATCCATTGGACCAAAAAATTTCACTGGGTCCACGTCACCTTCATGGACATCAATTACGAGAACGAAAGCACTTATAGTAGGCCCACAAAACTTTAGCCAAGTCCTTTAATTATGCATTTTAACTTGATTAACTCACGCAACAAATCAAGGCTAGGACGGCACACTGGAGCCATGCAGTTTAGCACTCGTCAACAAACATCACATACGAGTTTGCCTGTCGTCATCAACCTTTTTTTCTTTCTATAAAGGTAGTTCATCCGTGTTGCTTGAGAATAAAAATGAATGAACCAAAATTCGTTCCCATTTAGTATATGCAAAATTGTCAATTGTGACTTGTGAGACTATCCATATTTCATTATTATTTCTAAATAAAAAAATATATTGTTGTTCAATTAGAATTTATAATGAGTATGACTTTTAAGTATTTTTTTAAGTAAATAAACTTGATATATATATATATATATATATGGTATTATAATAGGTTTATTGACTTTTATAAAAAAAATTACTTAAAAAGTTATACTTATCATAATTTATGATTAATTTACAATATAAAGTATAAGTTCAATATAGAGAAATTAAACTCAAACATTAATACCTCCAATTCACAATAAGTTATTTTAAAGGTTTTTATACAAGAATAAAGAAAAATAATAAATAATTTAATGGATGAAACAATTTATTCAAATATATCTTTATTAATTTTCGAAAAGTTAATGGACTCATCACTCAAAAATCATCATGCTAGCTAATTGTTAAGTTAGGATAAATAAAATTGAAGCAAGAGATGCCAAAAAATATATTTTATGTTTTTTATATTTTTTATATATTTTTTTTAAAAAAAAAACAATAAAGCTTAGCTTTCACAATCACACCACACCACAAATGATCTTTCATCTTCCAACAAGAAATAGAGGATGGTTAGCTTCCTTCATTTGGAAGCATTGCTAAGTCCCTATAATTATATTTTGGGCCACCAATGCATCTGCCACAAATCTTATGAATAGGATTTTCAAGGTTGGTGAAGCAGTAGACGCGTGAATCTTAGGTGGCTACTAAGTGTGACGGCAACAGCAACACAAGCCAAGTGAAACAAGCAGTATCAGCAGCACCAGTGTGATCAGTATGTGAAGGATCTAACTAATGCACTAGCAGTTGGGCGAAAATGGTCATGGTTGATTTGTTTATTTCTTTAGGATGATGTCATTAAGAACTTGTATTTTAGATAATCGTTCATAAGTCTTCTTTTGTTTTTTTAACTTATATTTTCAGTCTTCGTACTTTTCTTATATATATAAAACTTAATTTTAGTCTTTAAACTTTAACTTTAATCAATTTAATTTCTAAACGTATTAAATTGCAGTAGTTTTCTTCTCTACTCGTGGTGTAAACTGCCTAAAATAAAGGACAAAAACTATTGTCTTTTAGAGTTTAAAAACCATATTGATTAAAGTTAAAATATGAGAAAAATACTAATTTTATAAAAAATACATGATAAAAACATATTTTACCCTTGTATTCTTTCGAAGAAAGACCATGCAAGTAAATAAAAATTGAAAGCAATGGGACCGTAAACATTGAAGAGCACGTGGTGCAGCTACAGGCTAATAACAACGCAAACACTCTCATGGCATAGGTTTTGTTGTCATTAATTTCGACCCCATTGCATTGCGTTGGTCTCATTCACATTGCAATTGTCTCAGTCAGTTCCCATTGCAGGAAAAACACTCTAACTGGACCACCAAGGAAGACAATCCAAACTTTCCACCTCATTCAATTCCAAAAACAAAAACCAATTAATTTGTACACTTTCAGTGTTCTGAAACTATCAGTATTTCATCATGACATATATTTGGCGGTCTCTGATAATTAGAGTATTATTTTTTTCCATAAAATATTAGGTACATGGAGAAATCGGTTTGGTTTTGGGACTAATAACTTGATTTTTCTACAATGTTACGATATTTTTCTTTATTTGAATTAGTTCCTAAGACAAAAGTCAATCCGGTAACCTGGATAATATTTTCCATTAAATATTTCATTTAAAATTTCCTTAGATTAAAAGTCTTATATTAAAAACAGTTACAACGTCTACTACAACTCGAATCTTATATTTCACTTTAATATTTCACCCACCTCAGGTGACTTCATAAGAAAGTTACTTTGTTTATAAAAAAGAAAAGTTACTTTCTTTCCAAAAGTTGTTATTATTCAATTGTTACTTAAATGTCCAAGCTCTCATTTTGAACATGACAGACAAGTACTCTTAGCCTTAAGGGCTGTGATTATAGACTGATCTTGAGCACAAGAAAGGTAAGGTGTGCATGTCAAACGAGTTCTATTTCAGTCTTCGTTTCATATTTGAATATTCTCTCTAGTTATTATTCAAACATCCAATGATGATGTGGTGGAGGACCCCCTCCCCTCCCACGAGTTTATTTCAGTCCGAGATAGACTCAATTTAAATTTGATATATTTTAAAGATTAGTTCAGATTATATATTGAATTCTTTTAAAAAAATTATCTTATTATATTATTAGTATAGAATATTATTGACTTCGTTTATGATTAATTTTTTCATTAAAAAAATTGATTAATTATTTTTCATGAATTTTTTTTTCTTCTCTTAACCATATTTTTTTTCTTTCACAATACTCTTAAACTTGAGACGTCACTTTAAAGGAACCGAAATTAGTAACACTCGAAATAAAATAATTTGTTGGTATATTTTGGATTGTTCAAAATTGATTATTGTATTTCTTAAAAAGATTTTTAAAAAAATAGAAATAAAATATACCAACTTTATCAAATTCAAGCAACAAAATGCATATGCCCTGAGCCCCCTTATTCCAAATTTCCCCCTGAACATAAAACGAAAAAAATCCAAGCCAGGAAACGAAGATTTAGTGAAAGAAAGAAAGTTTAGAAGGAGAAAGAAGAACATACCTACATCAGAAGCAGCCAATCTGACATAAAGATCTTGGCCTCCTGCGGGGTATTTTCTCACATCCAAAAGCTCCCCAAGCCACATCACACAGCCACTCCCTCCATTCACTATCTCAACATTCGCATAACCACTGCAAGAACAATTCTTCTTACACAATTCTCCACACTCCACAATCCCCATGCTCCTGTTCACGAACACCAACGTTGTTTCAGGCAACTTCACATTCTGCATACGCAGAAACCCGTCACTCCCACATTTCAATTCCGTGTTCCTCACACACCCATCAGACCCGTCTCGCAGATTCCATGCCTGCGGGTTCCTCGGCCGGAACCCTTTGATACACTGACACACCGGTGACGCGTTCGTGTCACAGACCCCGTACGCCCCGCACTCTTTGTAGTTGTCGCATTGGTCCTTTGGAGCATACCAGAATTTGTTCCACACCTGCATGCTTCAAGTTATAAGGTTGACTTTGTGATAAAATAAAATAAAAGTCGTAGATTTAAATTATTTCTTCTAACAAAAAAATGAATGATTGACAACAAGGTCTTAAAAACGCCTTGACCGTGATTTAGGCCTTTTAACATCAAGATATGCTACAAAACCGTCAGCCACATTTATTTATGATTTGCTGCGATATTAGCAATCACAACGAAATAGCAAAGTGACTACTTTTAAAACCATGATTAATAACTAATATTAACCGATAAAGAAAAAAAAAAAAACCTGTGTGCTTTGGATCCACGTGAGGCGTTGGAGTTCCCCAATTGAGTTCACGGAGAGTCTAGAAAACAAAGAAACGTTCACAATTGAGAAAGTGTAGTATGCTTCGTGTTGGTCCACAAAGAACGTGAATTTGATGGAATCTGTGTTGGGTTGCATCTCGGGCACCCCGCTGAATCTCTCGCCGTTCCAAGGGCCGCTACGGTAGATTCTCTGGTTCTTGTTCCAGAGGAATATTTCCGGGAGGCCACGTGGATCGAGCTTGAAGGAAAAATCCCCGCTTGAAGGGTCTTCGTTCGTGACACTCCACGAGGTTATGTGTTTTTCTATGCCTGTATCGAAGTTCCAACCTAGTTTCATGCCCGGTAACAAGGTGTCTGTTGGGTAATCGAAGCTCTGCCAGAGAATTTTATTTGGGTCATTCTCGTTTGGTTCTTTGAGAACCAGGTTTCCCGAATCGAAAAGCTGAAGAATTAGATCGGAGGGTGTTGTTGTGGTTTGACTTGAGGACCATATGGGTTTCTGGGATTGGTTTATGATGACGAGGTTTCCTTGGTCGTTTATTTTAAGGAATCCAATGGAGGTTTGAAGTGGGATGTCTCGGTTTGCGACCCACACCACTGTTCTATCTCTGTCGTGGATGGTTTTGTACCAAATGCCCAAGTACCAGGTGGTATTGGTGTAGGAAAAAAAACCCAGTTCAAAAATCGCGTTTGGGGAGAGGAGGGTTTGGTTTGTTCGGAGGGATTGTGAACTTGTTAAGGTGTCTGTGGAGATTGAAACTGCAAAGAGAGCGAGAAAAGTGGTGAAGCAGAGAAGGAAGAGAGATAGGGGGATAGTGGAACCTCCCATGTTACTTTGGAGTGAGAGAATTTGTTAGTGAAGGGTGGATTTAAGTACTTACTTGGAGAAGGTTTAAAGTTTAATGTCAGAACCATTTATTCTTCTTTTGGTTTTGACAGTGAGACAGTAAAGAACAACAAGTTGACTCAGCCATCCAAGCACTCATTTTCCTGTGGATTTTATTGGTCTAGCTTTTTCTCTTTTCCTTTATTGTATGGCTTTACCGTTTTCTTTCAAAATAAAGCTTCACCAATTTTTATATTGAGAGAGAGAGAGAGAGAGAGAGAGAGAGAAGTAGACTATTTAGATTTCTGGGCTTTTCGTAAGTTTGGGCTTGATATCCATAGGCCTACTTTAGGAACGTGAACACATTTTCAAAGAATAAAATGGATAACACCTTGGTATGTCCAATAAAATTAGTTTGAAGGTATGTTTGTATGGTGGTAGTGGCAGAGAAAATGTTGAAAATGATGGCTATGGTAGTGGCGCGATGGCACCCCAAAGGCTGTGGTAATAAAGTCCTCGATGGCGGCAACTGGAATGCTAGTAAAAATTGTTGTGGTGATAATAATCAAGGTGGAAAAGATTATTGTCAAATGTAATTTTTTTTAAAAGAAACTAAAAGTTAAATTTATAAAGTTTCTTTAAATGAATGTCAAAATATTTTAAAACTCCATTTTAACAAATCACAATTTTTTTTAAATATTACATTTGAAAAAGAAAACTCACTTTCACACTCATAAGTTGTATGTGGGAAGATTACTAATGTCAAAATAATATAAAAAATGAGTTAATTAAGAGACTAAAGAGAGAAGAGTCTCAAGTAATTAGTACTCGGGTTTATAATATAGGAATTGATTAACAAGAAGTAAAAAATATTAAAAGAAAAGTATTTGAAATTATAATTAAATTATGGGTAATTAATTAAACTATAAAATTAGCTAACATATGTGTGTTTGAAAAAATAAAAATACTTATAGATTAATAAGAAATTATGTGCTTACTTTAAAATTTTAAAATTAGATGTTATAAAAAAATTAGAAATGACTCTAACTATCATACGGTATTACTTACTTTTGATATTCTAGTTATATAATTCGCCTTGTTTTCTTAACGACTTTTGATTCAACAGTTTTAATTAAAATTATCTTAAACAGATTCTGGTATACAAAATTACAAATCTAAAAACTAATCTCCGAAAATAAATAAAATACAAACAAGAATATCGAGCTTAAATTTGAACTAAATCAGAAAGTTAAGAGATAAGTTTGAATAATGGACTAGATCTAAAACTAACTTGAACCAAACATGTAAATTTAATTTTTTTTTTACAACTACTATATAAACACACACAAAGCTTTGGACGTAACTATGTTGTTTCCTTAGTCAAAGTAAAAAATGGTGAGAAAATCCTCCATTCTCTTGGTGTGCCTCTTGGCCATATTCACATCATGTTGCTACTCTTTGCCTCTCTCAGTTCACAAGAGATGGATCATTGATGATGCAACAGGAAAACGTGTGAAGCTTCATTGTGCACATTGGGTGGCTCATGCAAAGCCAATGCTTGCTGAGGGTCTTGACAAATCGCCCATGAATGACATTGCTGCTAATATAGCCAAAGCAGGATTCAATTGTGTTCGTTTGTCCTATGCTACGTACATGTTCACTCGCTATGCTAATAACACTGTTCGTGACATATTCCACACTCATGATATTCCGGGCATGGTGTCAGCAATTGAGAAATATAACCCTAGGGTGTTGAACATGACCCATCTTCAGGCTTATGAGGCTGTGGTTGATGCTCTAGCGGATCATGGCGTGATGGTGCTCATTGATAACCATGTTAGTTTGCCAGAGTGGTGCTGTGCCAATGATGATCAAAATGGATTCTTTGGAGATAGGCATTTTAACACTTCTGAATGGCTTCAAGGGTTGGCTTTTATAGCCCACCATTTCAAAGGAAAACCCAATGTGAGTAATCGAAAAATATTTAGGACCCTTGAAGATGATTCTTATTTAATTTTTAAAAAAAATGTTTTTTTCTTTTCATTTTCTATTTTTAATTATAAATAGTGTAATTGTTACACATTGTCAATATTATTGTTAACCAATCATAACTCATATTGTGTGACTTTTTAGATAATTAGAATAAGACTCAAACTTTTTAATGATACCAATTGAATCCAGTTACAAAACTCTTACTTTATTTTCAATGACATGCTACTTTAATTTATTCAATTATGAATGCAGTAAAAAAAATGTTCAATTGTATGTGACATATCCTATAAAGTCAAGATTTTTCACATTAGTTTTTTATTAACCCCTTTTTCACATTAAAGGAAAAAAAATAAATTTTTATCCTTGATTTTATTTCTTGAAAATTAGTATGTGGTATTCTTTATTTTTTATCAATAAATATTAGTTTGTTAGTTTTTATTAAAAATATCATGTGAGAAATTCAAATCCACAACTTCTTTTTTTTTTCAATCAGTGGGTGAATCTTATATCTCATCATTTTGATTTGTGGTATTGCATGTGTTACATGTAGGTGTTTGCTATGGACTTGCGAAACGAGCTAAGGGGTTCGCGTCAAAACTACCATGATTGGTACAAGTACGTGAGCCAAGGAGCAAACACAATCCACGACATCAACCCTGATTTTATAGTTATCATTTCAGGGTTAGCCTTTGACAACGACCTTAGCTTCTTGAAGAAAAAGCCTCTTGACTTAAACTTTCCTCACAAAATAGTGTACGAGTCACACGTCTATTCCTTCTCAGGAGATACACACAGGTGGCGCGTGCAGCCAGTGAATTGGGTATGTAACGCCACAATTCAATTGTTGCACCAACAATCAAGCTTTCTTCTGAGTGGTAAGAATCCAGCACCGTTGCTTGTGAGTGAATTTGGATACGACATGAATGGTGGCACTTTTGCCGACAACATGTACTTTCCATGCATTGTGTCCTATTTTGCCTCTGTGGACTTGGATTGGAGCTTGTGGGCTTTCCAAGGAAGCTATTACTATAGACAAGGCAAAGTTGGACCAGGAGAATCATATGGGGTGATGGATGATGATTGGAAAGGTTATAGAGACCCTAATTTCACTCAAAAGTTTGAGCTTCTGCAAAGGATGGTTCAAGGTACAATTCCTAACATATATATATATATATATATATATATATATATATATATATATATGACGTTTTTTGTGGATATTCATCTTATTGATATGAAGTATATATAGTAATTTTATCAATGATCAAGATCTGTTCGAAACCTGATTGATCCACCTTTTATGGTTTGACACTTGTTCCTCTCATTAGTGACGACCATTCTTGTCGGTGTGAACAGTTGCTCGCCATCGGACAGGAAAGCACTGTTGGCCTTCCCCTCTTCAACTCGTGGACGGCTTGTTGGCCCATTGGATCAGTCAATATTGACCCATTTTACTTTTTTTCTAAATTAATACAAAAACTTTTTAAAAAATATCAGGCCAAAATAGACCCAGTTGAATTCTTTCATGTTTTTTTTCTCTTCCAGATTTTCAAATTTAAAACCTTATTTTAAAAGATTTTAGTCCAATTCCACCTAGACCAATGATGTGTTGGTTATATAATCCGGCATTTGCTTCCTACACCATTCATTTTTCTAATACACCCAGCATATACAGTGCAATACCGATTTTGCCCTTCTCGTAATCCAAAAGCAATCCGTAAATGTTCATACGGATTCGTAATCCGTAAGAACCTTACAGATTCGTAATCCGTAAGACGAAACAAAGGTTCTTACGGATTATGAATCCGTAAGATTCTTACGGATTCG